>CAUYLG010051334.1:0-26150 GCA_963573385.1 Cacajao melanocephalus | reverse complement strand
CTGTCAGAGAGGTGAGCCCAGCACTTGGGCCTGCTTTTGCCCAAGGGCACTTGCCAGTCTGAAGGAGCCATCGAAGAGGCTGAGCTATACCTTTGAAAGCTTCCTGGGATTAAGGGTATGAATTTGGAGTTCGGGGCCTACCAAGATTGGACACCCTGACAAATCACTCTTGTGGTAGACTGAGCCATAACTATGGCTATTCATACCCTGCATATCCCTTGATTCTGGGCTGCCCTGTGACCTGCTTTTTTTCTTTTTTTTTTGAGACAGAGTCTTGTTCTGTCGCCAGGCTGGAGTACAGTGGCACGATCTCAGCTCACTGCAATCTCCACCTCCTGGGTTCAAGCAATTGCCCTGCCTCAGCCTCCCAAGTAGCTGGGACTATAGGTGCGTGCCACCATGCCAGGCTAATTTTTGTATTTTAGTAGAGATGGCATTACACGATGTTGGCCAAGATGGTCTCGATCTCCTGACCTCGTGATCCACCTGCCTCAGCCTCCCAAAGTGCTGGGATTACAGGTGTGAGCCATCACCCCTGGCCTGTGACCTGCTTTAATTAATAGAATATAGTGGTAGTGATGTTGTGCCACTTCTGGCTTAAGCCTTAAGGAGACAGCTTCAACCAGAAAAAAAAAAAAAAAAGAAGGCAGCTTCATACAAAAATTAGCCAGGCATGGTGGTACATGCCTGTAGTCCCAGCTACTCCGGAGGCTAAGGCAGGAGAGTCGCTTGAACCCAAGAGGCAGAGATTGCAGTGAGCCAACATGGTGCCACTGCACTCCAGCCTGGGTGACAGAGGGAGACTCTGTCTAAAAATAACACAAAATAAAAAGAAGGAAATGGCAGGCACATAGCAGCCATAGGTCTGTAGCAATTCTGAAATCCAGTTGGACATAATTCCTTAGTTAGGTCCCAGTTCTTCAGGATAGTTGCATTTTTTTTTTATTAGACTGAGTCTTACTCTGTTGCCTAGACTAGAGTGCAGAGGCGCCATCTCAGCTTGCTACAGTCTCTGCCTCCTGTGTTCAAGTGATTCTCCTGCCTCAGCCTCCCGAGTAGCTGGAATTACAGGCATGGGCCACCACACCTGGCTAATTTTTGTATTTTTAGTAGAGATGAGGTTTTGCCATGCTAGTCAGGCTGCTTGAACTCCTGACCTCAGGTGATCTCCCTGCATCGGCCTCCCAAAGTGATAGAGTTACAGGCGTGAGCCACCATGCCTGGCCCATTTCCTCCTTTTCAGTGAGAATGCCAATTATGATTTTCCCTTCCTGGCCTCACCATTGTGTATGGGGAGTGGATAACTTGTCTCTTTAGTTCAAAGGTCTTCAGACCAAGAAGAGCATCAATTGAGAAGCCTCATTTATACCTTGCCTTGATTTAGATGAGGAAAGTATGGACTGCAAGCTCAATACTGGCACATGAATGGGGTGAGACTTCATGGGGGACTTAAGGGGCAGTAAGTGTATTGTACATGTAAGAGCAAGTGAATCATTAGGAGACAGAAGGTGGACTGTGATAGAGAGTACTTTAGTGGTCCCCAGAGAACCGTGTATTCACACCATTGTTAGTTCCCTCCCGTTGAACCTGAACTGGGCTGTAACCTGCTTTCACCAAGAGAATGTGGTAGAAGTGAAGCTATGTCAGTTACAGGCATAAACCTTAAGAAGGCCTGGCAATTTCCATATCTGCTCTGTGGGGGAAGCCAGATACCACGTTCAGAAGTCTGATCACCTTGAGACAAACAAGCTGTGAGAAACCCAACCTAGCTTCATGGAGAGCCCATGTGGAGAAGAGCTGAAGAACCTTGCCAGCATCACAGCTAGGGTCCTACTTGCCTTCCATGTAAGGCCATTTTGGAAGTGGATCATTCAGCCCTGTTCAAGCTGCCCCACCCTTGCCACATAGACTATAGACCAGTTGTCCCTGCTGAATTCTGTCCAAATTGCAGAATCATGAGCAAATGATGTGGTGTGGATCTGTGTTCCCACCAAATCTTGTGTTCAATTGCAATCCCCAATGTCAGAGGTGGGGCCTGGTGGGAGGTGATTGGATCACGGTGGTGGATTTCTCATGCATGGTTTAGCACCATCCCCTTGGTGCTGTTCTTGTGATAGTGAGTGAGTTCTCGTGAGATCTGGCTGTTTAAAAATGTGTGACACCTCCCCACTCCCTCTCTCTCTTGCTCCTGCCATGTGAGAGGCCTTATTCCCCTTTTGCCTTCTGCCATGATTGGAAGCAGAAGCAGAAACTGCTATGATTCCTGTACAGACTGCAGAACCATGAGCCAATTAAACCTCTTTTCTTTTTCTATGTATGTATGTATGTATGTATGTATGTATGTATGTATTTTGAGACGGAGTCTTACTCTGTCACAGGCTGGAGTGCAATGGCACAATCTCAGCTCACTGCAACCTCTGCCTCCTGGGTTTAAGGGATTCTCCTGCCTCAGCCTCCCGATTAGCTGGGATTACAGGCTCCCGCCAACATGCAGGGCTAATTTTTGCATTTTTAGTAGAGATAGAGTTTCACCATATTGGCCAGGCTGGGCTCGAACTCCTGACCTCAAGGTGATCTGCCCGCCTTGGCCTCCCAAAGTGCTGGGATTACAGGCGTGAACCACTGCACCCAGTTTTATTTTATTTTGAGATGGAGTTTCACTCTTCTTGCCCAGGTTGGAGTGCAATGGCACAATCTCTGCTCACTGCAACCTCCACCACCCAGGTTCAAGCAATTCTCCTGCTTCAGTCTCCTGAGTAACTGTGATTATAAGCATGTACCACCATGCCCAGCTAATCCTGTATTTTTAGTAGAGACAGGGTTTTACCATGTTGGTCGGGCTGGTCTCAAACTCCTGACATCAGGTGATCCACCCGCCTCAGTCTCCCAAAGTGCTGGGATTACAGGCGTGAGCCACCATGCCTGGCTACATCTTTTCTTGATTAATTACCCAATCATATTTACTCACTGTTATTTGTCAATAACCGATATTTACTCACTGTTATTTGTCCTTCTCACATTGGCTATGTTTGTTTATAGCCAATGTGAGAATGGACAAATAACAGTGAGTAAATATGATAGTTGTTATTTTAAGCCAGGAGTAAGCAAACTATGACCCATGGCTGGTTATTTGTTCTTTTATTAACAGCTTTATTGAGATATAATGCACATACCATACAGTTTACCCACTTAAAGTGTACAGCACAATGGTTTTTAGTATATTCACATATGTGTGCAACCATCACCATGGTCCACTTTATAATAATTTCTCAACAAGAAATTCTGTGTCCTTTACCTATCACCTTCCCATCCTCCCTTCTCCTACACCCCCAGCCCTAAGAAATCTATGTATTATCTCCTGTCTTCTCTGTTCTGGACATTCCATATGAATGTAATCATATAGTATGAGATCTTTTGTGATTGACTGCTTTCATTCATTATGTTTTCAAGGCTCATGTATGTTGTAGCATCTATTAGCACTTCATTCTTTTTTATGGCCAAATAATGTTCCATTGTGTGGATATACCACATTTTGTTTATCCATTCATTAGTTGTTAGACATTTGGGTTGTGTCCACCTTTTGGCTATTATGAATAATGCTGATATATCCATTGGTATCCAAGTGTCTGTTTGAGTTCCTGCTTTTAATTCTTTTGGATTAATGCCTATGAGTGGAATTACTGGAACATATGGTAATTCTGTATTGAATATTTTAGGATTGCCAAACTGTTTTCCACAGAGGCCAGACTGTTTTACATTCCTACCAGGAATGCATAAAAATTCTGGTTTCTCCATATTCTCACCAGTGCATGGTGCCCTTGTCAAAAATCAGTTGACCATAGATGAGTGAGATTATTTCTGGACTTTCAATTCTATTCCATTTCTCTATAAGTCTATCCTTGTGCCAGTACCACACTGAGTTGATTATTGCTGTTCTGCAATAAGTTTTGAAATCAGGAAATAGGAACCCTCCCACTTTGTTTTTCTTTTTGAGGATTGTTTTGGCTATTCTTGGTCTAATGCAATTCCATATAAATTTTAAAATCAGCTCATCAGTTTCTATAAAATAGTGATCTCAGATTCTGATGGGAATTGCATTATGTCAAAAGATCAATTTGGAAAGAATTGGCATTTTTAACAATGTTAAGTTTTACAAACCATAAACATAGGATTTTTTCCAATTTTTTTTTTTTTGAGGCAGAGTCTGGCTCTGTTGCCCAGGCTGAAGTGCAGTGGCACTTACTGCAGCCTCCAACTTCTGGGCTCAAGCAATCCTCCCCCCTCAGCCTCCTGAGTAACTGGGACTACAGGTGCGTGCCACCACGGCAGGCTAATTTTTGTATTTTTTGTAGAGCCAGGGTCTTGCCATGTTGTCCAGGCTGGTCTTGAACTCCTGGACTCAAGAGATACTCCCACCTTGGCCTCCCAAAGTGCTGGGATTACAGGCATGAGCCAACGTGCCTGGCCAGTTTTTCTAATTATTTAGATGGTCTTTAATTTATTTAAAAAAAAATCTCTGCATACATTCCATTAAAGACCATCTTTGGGCTGGGAGCGGTGGCTCACGCCTATAATCCCAGAACTTTGGCAGGCCGAGGAGGGTGGATCACTTGAGGTCAGGAGTTCGAGACCAGCCTGGCCAACATGGAGAAACCCCATCTCTACTAAAAATACAAATTATCCAGGTGTGGTGGCACATGCCTGTAATCCCAGCTACTTGGGAGGCTGAGGCAGGAGAATTGCTTGAACCGAGGCGGAGGTTGCAGTGAGCCGAGGTCACGCCATTGCACTCCAGCCTGGGCAACAAGAGCGAAATTTTTTCTCAAAAAAAAAAGGACTGTCTTTAATTTCTTTCAACTTGTCATTTTCTAAGTTTATACTTCTTTCATTAAATGTATTCCAATAAGATGTGTTTTATTCTTTTTGATGCTATCATAAATGAAATTGTTTTCTTAATTTCATCTTTGGATTGCTCATTGAAAGTATATAGAAATACAATTGATTTTTGTTACTTATCTTGCAACCTTGCTGAATTTGTTAGTTCTAATAGTTTTTTAGTAGATTCCTTAAGATTTTCTATATACAAGATCGTGTGTCTGTGAAGAGATATTTTTATGTCTCCCTTTCTAGTTGGATTCCTTTAACTTGTATTTCTTGCCTAATTGCCCTGGATAGAACCTCTAGTATAATATTAAATAGAAGTGGTTGGAATGGCTGCATGTGGTGATTCATGCCTGTAATCCCAGCACTTTGGGAGGCTAAGGCAGGTGGATCACTTGAGGTTAGGAGTTCGAGACCTGCCTGGCCAACATGGTGAAATCCTGTCTATACTAAAAATACGGAAAATTAGTCAGGCGTTGTGGCGTGCGCCTGTATTTCCAGCTACTTGGGAGGCTGAGGCATGAGAATCGCTTGAACCCAGAAGGCAGAGGTTGCAGTGAGCTGAGATCAAGCCTGAGATCAAGCACTCCAGCCTGAGTGACAGAGTGAGACTCTGTCACTAAAAAACAAAACAAAAATAAATAGAAGTGGTTGGAATGGGCATTCTTCTCTTAATCTTGTCTTATTTCCTAGGGAAAGCATCCATCCTCTCACCATTAAGTATGGTGTTGGCTATGGGTTTCTCATAGATGCCCTTTATCAGGTTGAAGATGGCCGCCTGTTTTCATAAGGTTTTATTGGGACACAGACATGCATTTGCTTATCTATTATCTATGGCTGCTTTGTGCTGTAATGATAGAGTTGAGTGATTGTGACAAAGACCATGTTGCTTGCAAGTCTAAAATATATACTATCTGGTCCTTAAAAAAAAAGTTGGCTGAACATCTGTTTTAAGCCACTAAATTCTGGAGTAGTTTGCTATGGAACAATATATAACTAAAAAAACTCTCAATCTTAAACTGGGACCCCAAATAACTGCACAATTGAGTAAAGGGGAACCAACCAACCAGCCAAACCAAACTGTTCTACAGACTGCAGTCCAGCTTCGAGTTACTGGGTGGCTCAGAAAGTCTGGAGCCCTGAAATTGAGTTAAGATGATCCCAGACTGCCAGTGTCCCTAGATCCTGGTAGAAGCCAATGGAAATCTTTTCCAGAGGACAGTATAATTATTGTTACTTAAAATGATTTTTTAAAAATACAATGTCCAAAACACAATTAGGTATGTGGTGACATGAGAAAGACTCAGTAAACACTGAACAATGGGGCAGAGAGTGGTGGCTCACACCGGTAATCCCAGCACTTTGGAAGGCCGAAGTGAGAGGATCACTTGAAGCCAGGAGTTTGAGACCAGCCTGGCCTCTGCAAATAGTGAAACCCCCACCTCTACAAATAAAAAATATTAACCAGACATGGTGGTGCACACCTGTAGTCTCAGTTACTTGGGGGGCTGAAGTGGGAGAATCACTTGAGCCTAGGTGGTCAAGGCTGCAGTGAGCCATGACCACACCACTGCACTGCAGCCTCAGTGACAGAGTGAGACGTTGTCTTGAAAATGAAAACAAAAATAAAAACTGGTTGGGTGCAGTGGCTCATGCCTGTAATCTCTGCACTCTGGGAGACCAAAACAGGAGGATCCCTTGAGCCCTGGAGTTTGAGACCCGCCTGGGCAACAGAAAGAGACTCTCTCTCTTTTTTTTTTTTTTTTTTTTTTTTTTTGAGTAAAAAGTAAAACCAAAATCTGACAGTGGAAGCAGACTCACAGGAACTCCAGGTTGGAATTATCAGTTATAGACCATAAAACAATGATACTATGTTTAAGGAGGGAAAAGACAAGCCTGAAAATTATAACAGGGGACTGAGAGCTACATGAACTGGCATAGCAGATTTGAGAAAGAACCAAATGGAGGCCGGATACGGTGGCTCACACCTGTAATCCCAGCATTTTGGGAGGCCAAAGCAGATGGATCACTTGAGGTGAGGAGTTCAAGACCAGCCTGGCCAACATGGCGAAACCCCGTCTCTACTAAAAATACCAAAATTAACTGGGCATGGTGGTACGCGCCTGTAGTCCCAGCTACTCGGGAGGCTGAGGTAGGAGAATCGCTTGAACCTGGGAGGCGGAGGTTGCAGTGAGTTGAGATCTTGCCCTTGCATTCCAGCCTGGGTGACAGAGCAAGACTCTGTCTCAAAACAAACAAGAAAGAGAGAGAGAGAGAGACAGAGAGAGAGAGAGAGAAAGAAAGAAAAGCAAGCAAGAAAGAGAACCAAATAGAAATTCATTCTAGACCTAAAGAATAGAATAATAAATGGAACTCAATGGTTGGGTTTAAGAGAAGATTTTTTTTTTTAAGCTGAAAAGAGAATGAGCTGAAAATAGAAGAAACTTATTAGGACAAACTGTGGAAGGAGAAAAGACAGAAAATACAGAAGAAAGGGATAAAGTAAGAAGATTGAATGTGTTTCAATTGGAGCCCCAGAAAGAAAGAAGAAAAAGGACAAAAACAGGATTTGAACATATAATGGCTGAGAATTGTTAAAAACGAATGAAAAACTATTCAAAAGGTGATAAGCAGCCATGAAATGATAGATATTAACTCTACCATGCATTCTGACTCTTAAAAACCTTAATGTACAAAGCTTCCTTTAAAAGGATTCTGAAACCAAGATGGAGGTAGCTTGATAGTAAGTGGAGCAGGGCTTGCCTGGGCTGAGTTCAAGTACAAGCTCTGCTACTTCCTAGCTGTGCCATCTGGAGAAAGTTGCCAAACTTCAATTTTCTCAAGTAATAAATGAGAATAAAGAGTCATACCGGCCTACTCCATTGTGAGAATCAAGTGATAAGTCCAGGGAGGGTGGCTCACATCTGTAAACTTGACCCTTTAGGAGGCTGAGGTCAGAGGATCTCTTGAGCCCAGGAATTCCAGACTAGCCTGGGCAATAGAGTGAGACCTCATCTCTGAAAAAAAAAAAAAAGAAAGAAAAAGAGAATCAAGTGATAAAATGCATGTGAACAAGTCTGGTGAATGCCAAGTGCTTTTAAAATGAGATGAGGTTTGAGCAGTTCCACAAGCATACCCAGGGTCACTACCAGTGACAAGCAGGACTGGCCACATAATTTGCGAGGCCCAGTGAAAAATGAGAATGCAGGGCCCTTTGCTGGGGAAGTACTCTGAATTTCAAGATGGCAGCAGCAGAGCATTAAACCAAGCACAGGGCTCTTCTAAGTACAGGGCCCTGTGTACTGCACAGGTCACACATTCATGGAGCTGGCCTTAGCGACAGGCCCTGGAAAGAACCACTCTGTGCCTTAGGAAAGGGCTGCTCATCCCACACCGAGGTGTCTGCAGCCATAGCCCACATCATCTTTGAATTCTGAAGGGCAGCAATGTTTAGGGAAAACGCAAGCACACGTGTTTCCAAATGCCAAGGAAGGCAAGTGCAGTGACCAGAGTGGTTTTCTGGGAGAGTGGGTGGGGCTAGCCAGGCTGCCATTGGAACTGTGGGACTGACTGTTCTCCACAGACTCTGGCCTAGAGAAAAAGAAGCCTGTAGCTGTATCTACAGGCCCTGTTGTTGTTGCTGCGGTGTATTACAACACAGCCTGGCAGCCTCCCCTGCCTTTCTGTCTTCCTCCTGGAAGAGCCTGGTCCCAGACATGTGACACATCCACACAGCCCTCTGCAGATTTGCCCACACTGCTCCTCACTGTTCCCTCAATTATTAGGATTTTCCAGGTCTGCATGCCTTTTGCTCATGCCATCCCTTCCTGCCTGGGAGTCCCTTTTCTCCTTGTCCACACCCCTCTGTCTGGCAAACACCTACTTCATCTTCTAAGATTCAGCTCTACTGTCAGGTAACCTCTTCAATGAAGCCTTCCCTGCCTCTCCTAGAAGAAGAGCTGATTCCTCTTTCCTTGGGGCCTCCCACTGTGCCCTATGCAGACATCTGCCACAACCCCTGTAACAAGAGGAGAAGAACTGACATGTTATGTGTATGTCACTGTCTCCTAGGCTGAACCCTTTGAGGACTGGGTCATATATACCCTGCTTATAGCATAGAACTTAATATGTAGTTATTCAGCATAGTAGATGCTTAATCAATTGGTGTTAGTATGCGGAGGAATTTTGATCAACTTCGTTTTTCTGCATTAATGAACGGATAAGTTGTTTCAGTGACTCTCCCTGGCAGCTGGTAAACAGGGAAACTTCTAGGCACTGAGAATAGACAAATGACTGAGACAGAGCCCCTGCCCTCGAGGCGGTTTCAGCGTTGGCTTTATTTGTCTTTTTTGTAGACATCATCTCTTGAAGGCAGCATGAAGATTTGTAGATGAGGCTCTTCATAAATATTTGGATGCAGTATAGTGCAAAGAGAACAGGTTTGGAGCCAGAAGACATTAGTTCTAATCTGGCTATGGGACATTAGGTTTACATAGGTTAACTATTAGGCCCCATGAGTAACTATCTATGGGATATTAGGTTTCTGTTTCCTCTAAAATGAGAGAGTTGAGTTAGATTCCCTAAGGCCCAGGTGCAGCTCCTGCATCTTTATGGGAGCGACTCAGAGGTAGCCATCTGGTTGGAGGAAGGTAGGTCCATCCTGAAGTTGCTTTTGTTCAGCAGTCTACCCTTTGGAGCTGGCCGAAGAACCCAGCCGTTTTGTGCCTGTGTGTGTGTGTGCGTGTGTGTGTGTGTGTGTGTGTGCGTGTGAGATGGAGTCTTGCTGTGTCGCCAGGCTGGAGTGCAGTGGTGTAATCTGGGCTCACTGCAACCTCCGCCTCCCAGGTTCAAGCGATTCTCCTGGCTCAACCTCCTGGGTAGCTGGGACTGCAGGTGTGCGCCACTACGCCCAGCCAATTTTTGTATTTTTAGTAGAGACCGGGTTTCACCATGTTGGCCAGCATCGTCTTGATCTCTTAACCTCGTGATCTGCCCGCTTCGGCCTCTGAAAGCTGGGATTACAGGCCACCGCGCCCGCCGAACTCAGCCGTTTTTAAGGCCTCTTCCTGTTTTAATCGCCTGGGATCTCCTGCTTGAAAGGTAGCAAGCCAAGATAAAGTATGGTCTTTACAGTCACTGGGTGACCAGAGGGAAGTGGTATCTGCTAAAGTGTTTCTCGAAGTGGGATTTCCCTAGACCTGACTGTGCATCTTTGACTTCATGGGGTGGCTTCCTAAGGCTAAGCTGGCCAGCTGACTTAACCCAAACAGCTTGGCCTGCCCCTCTCCAGACTCTGAGTAGGCCCAGCGGACAGATAGGAGGGGCAGTGCCTTCAGAGAGACGATACAGACGGGAAGTCAACTAGCTTGCTTAGGCATTAGTTTCTCGGGAGGTAAGAGATGTTGTGAGGGGGTGTTGGTTTCCACCATCCCTTCTCTATGGCCCCCACAAAGGGCAAGGGCCAGACACGTGGGCTGGCGTGGGGAGGCGGAGAAGCCAACGAATGGGGGCGGGGCCTCATTTGCATGGACGGCGCGCGGCCACCAATCCGGACAGGCGGATCGACAGCCCGCGCGCCTTTTGGGGGCGGACTGACAGCCCCGGGGCCCTATGGAAGGCGGGTCCTGCGGCCGGCGGGGGCGGGACGGGGCCGGGCGCTGCCCGGGGGATTCGGGCCCGCTCGCGGGCGCTGCCAGTCTCAGGCGGCGGTGTCCGGCGCGCGGGAGGCCTGCTGGGCGGGCAGAAGGGTGCGCGGCGCGCGAGCGAGGCAGAGAGTGACGGAGTCGGCGAGCCCCCGCGGCGACAGGTACCGGCGCCATGGCCGCGGGAATGGGGCGGCCGGCCGCGGCGCCCCGGGAGCCGAACGCCGTCCTTCCCGGTCCCGCCGCGGCGGCACTCGCCGCCTCAGCTCCCACCCCCACGCGGCTTCGCAGCCCAGGAGCCGCGTGTCTGGGGGAGCAGGGCCGGGAAGCCTCGAGGGGAGCGCGCGGGAGGCCCCGGCCCCACTGCGGCGCCCCTCGCCGCGCCCCCGGGGCCGCGGGGCCAGTGCTCCCTGCGGGAGGCGCGGAGCGGGGTGGCCGCGGGCGCCGCTCCCCGCCCCCGCCGCGCTCTCCCGGCGGATGCGAGGCCGGTCGCGCCCGCTCGTCTTCACTGGGCTTTTGTTTCCCGCCGGGGATCACAGGTCCCGCGCCGCCTCTGGTCTCCGGCCCCCGGCTCGCCCGGGACGGGCGGCGGGACCCTCGGAGAGCGGGGCAGCACCCGAGCCGGCATCGCAGCGGGCGGGAGCCAAACTTCGCCTTGGGGCCCGGGCGCCGGGACAACCGGACCCCGGGGCGAGCCGAGCGCTGGGACGCCGCGGGCGCGGGGCGGACTCCCCCACCTGGCGGGGCCGTGCAGGGGAAGGTGGCGGGGTAGCCGCGCTCCGGGTGCGAACTGGCGGTCCCCGCGTTCACCTGCCGCCCCCTACAAGCGTCGGGGAACCTCATCGCCGCAGACTGCCGCTCGTGGAGGAGTCCGCGCGGCGCCGTCTAACAGGTGATCCGCGTCACTCCCGGGCCAGACCCAAGCGGCTGAATGCTGTGCCCGGGCTCCTTAGGCTCTTCAGTTCTAGGATGTGAAAACGGCTTCTGCTTTACTGTTGATCGTCCAAAAAGACGCGCCGGTCACCGTATAGGAGTCAAAAACCAGTATTGCCAAAAAGACTCTTCGAACGTCAGGGTGCAGAGTGCCTTTCTTCGATCCACGAGCCGGCAGGAACGTCATAGTCTCGCTTTTAAAATCGGGCTCTGCAGTGGTGGCGAAAGCGTAGTAAGGTTCAAGTTGTAAGCGGAGATGCAGAACTCTAGATACCCTTCAGTGTGGTTCAGGACAGTGTGTACAGCGTTTGGCCGCCGTTCAGTAAATTCTGCATGAGGCAGTTTGAGCTCGTGGTTTTGGATTTACTTTTTAGGAGTATGTTTTCCAGTGGAATAAGGCTTCGTACTGAATGGGAGCTTTCTTTGCCTCTCTGAGGGTAGACAGGAGTGTTTATTTTCATTGTCTTCCCATTTTGTTAGATTGTGGACAAGGGGAAGGTTAAAGCATATTTTGATTAAGTATTTTTAATAGTCTGGGATTCTGTCCACCTCCCCCATAAGGGTTTTTACTTTAGGGAATTATAAAGTAATTCTCTAAAAGGAGCTGCTTCTCTTGGTGTTTGAATCAAAAGCCAAGAATCGACTTGAAAAGATTCTTACTCTGGTGGGAAATTTTTATTGTCATACTTTCACTTCACCATTTTCTGTTTGTCTCTCCCCCCAGCTGACCTCTGCCTGACAATCTACAGTTATGGCCCTGACCAATTTAGAGATTCTATAGAAATAACATTTTTAAAACGAGGGTTATTAATACTCATTATTTGTGAGAAACATTTGATTTACTCAGGTTTTTTCTTCTAATGTGTCTTCTAATATCTGTATTAGGTATGATTTATACTTCAGAGATGAAGTTTAAGAACAAAGTTACTAATCTTGATTTAATTACGCTGGTTTGTTATTCATTGAATGGTCATTTTACTTATTTGCCTAGGTAATTAAAGTTAGCTAATAGCTGATAAGAGTTCTCCATTGAACCATAAATTCTTTAACCAATAATTGTGACTATTTTAAATTTAAAAAAATCAAAGATGGTCTTTATAGTTTGTTTATTTCTCCTAAAGAAGCTATGAGGTCTTTGTCTTTCTAACATTTAACACAAATATGTTTCTGAATCTTTAATTCTTTTAGTTATGGGAATTTTATGTGAATTTCTTTTTTAAAACACACTTTTAATCAGTTCAACATGAAAAACTTAAAATATTGAATTAGGCAACTAATCTTTAGTTTTCTGTTTATTCTTGGAAAAGAATACATATTTTGGGTTCAGTTTAGTTTCCTAAAGGCTTCTCAGCTTAGGATGAATTAGTCTGGAGAAGAAAGAATATCCTGTTTGTATACCTGTAGAAGTTACTGCTGTTAAAAGATAAGTTGGCTTTTTGATGCTTAGTGTGGATAGATGCGTTGAACAATGACTCATCCTCGTATGTGGAGGGCTTATTCTATATAAACAGTTGTGAGAATCTGAATAAGACTGTAGCTTCCATTATTTTGATCGTTTATGTAATTGCTCTTTAGTGTACAGTAATATATTAAATACTATTCATAATTATTGTGTTTATTCTATGATGATGTGTATATATACCACATACAATAAAGTTATATTTCATAATTTATTTACATATAAGTATATTTTAGTATTTTAACTATAAAAGTTAAAGTTTTATTAACTTTAATTAAAAGCCCATTTTAAAAATCAGCTTTTAGATATTTTAATTACTGATTTTTGTCTACTTTAACTTGTAATAGATGATATTATAAAATTATCAACCACAATTTCAGTTTCAAAATTAAGCATAAGTTGAATTCTCACATCCACACAATAAACATTGGGAGTGTTTAAAGCTATTTACCCTCAGGTATAACAGTTTTTGAGTTTGGAGGTGGTAGTATTTTTAAATAAATAAAGCTACAGAAAACAAATACTTATATTAAAACAGCTAACTTTGAGGGCAGATCACATGGCACTATTATAGACATTAGTAGTCTTTTTTTTTTTTTTTTTTTGAGATGGAGTTTTGCTCTTGTTGCCCAGGCTGTAGTGCAAGGGTGCTATCTGGGCTGACTGCAACCTCCACCTTCCATGTTCAAGTGATTTTCCTGCCTCAGCCTCCTGAGTAGCTGGCACTACAGGCGTGCGCCACCATGCCCAGCTAATTTTTGTATTTTTAGTAGAGATGGGGTTTCTCCATGATGGTCAGGCTGGTCTCGAACTCCTGATAGGTGATCCACCCGCCTCGGCCTCCCAAAGTGTTGGGATTACAGGCATAAGCCACTGCACCCGGCCTAGTATTGCTTTATTTAACAGTAATATACTTGTACCTGGCATGAAGAATTCTTCTAAAGACTTTTAAGTAAGTTTTCACAATTCCTAAAGAATAATCTATATTGTACATATTTGGCACACAAAATTTTGTAATTCATGTTTAACAATTAAATAATCTGCATTTTGTAATTCTGAAACTATTTGAACTTTCCAACCTAGCTGATCAGTAGATTTTTTTCACTATTTTATATTTCTGAATTTTTCTGCAATATATTTTAGTGCATTTTAAAATCCTGTCATCATATCCCCAAAAGTGTAAAGAAAAATTAAATCTACACAGTGAGAGTGAGACTCTGTCTCAAAAAAAAAAAAAAAAAGAAAATCTGTTTTCAATAGTGACTGAGTGGATGGCCGTCTGTGTCACAAAACTATTGATTTAAAACAATAAACCCTTAAGTGTGATTCAATTTGCAAATAAGATGTTTATTTACTATGTAAAAGACAGTACTGCCAAATAAAAGTGGTTAAAATAATTTTCAATAGGGCCATATGTACTATCACATTACTAACAGATTGATAAGAGTATTTTAGCAATATTTAGAACACTAAAATTCTACTCAAAATAATTTGTACTTCTTATAGTAGTTTGTTATGAGAACCTACATTTTATGCTTAATTTAGTATTTACTTCTAGGTTTTTTTTTTTTTTTTTTTGAGTCAGGGTCTTGCTTTATTGCCCAGGCTGAAGTGCTGTGGTGTGATAGTGGGCTCACTGCAGGCATGCCAGGCTCAAGAGATCCTCCTGCCCAACCTCTGGTCTCAAGTGATTCTCCCACCTCAGCCTCCCAAGTAGCTGGGGTTATAGGCACTCATCACCACAACTGGCTAATTTTTAAAATTTTTAATTTTTAGTAGAGACAAGGTCTAACTATGTTGCCTAGGCTGGTGTCCAACTCCTGAGCTCAAGTGATCCTCCTGCCTGGGTCTCCTCAAGTGCTGGGATTATAGGTGTGAGCCACAGCACAGGGCCTACTTAAAGCCTTTTGGAAAACATTTGGTTAAATGAGAGTGAAGGTCCACCAGAGGGAGTGTGGGATCTATATATTTGTTGCGTTTGTTTTTTACCCTTGGTCTGGAATCAAAATATTTTAAAAAATAAGAATAACATTTTATTTTAGTTCTCTGAAACAATCAGGCAAAAGGTACTGAAAGTTGTGATTGTAGTTGTTTGGAGTTGCTGTCATTTTTGTTATCAAAATCAAGGCTTAATCAAGGCTGTTTTTCCTCTAAGAAAAAGGTGATGAAGTACAGTGACTCATACCTGTAATCCCAGCACTTTAGGAGGCCAAGGCGAGTGGATCACTTGAGCCCAGGAATTCAAGACCAGCCTGGGAAACATGGCGAAACCCCCTCTTTACAAAAATACAAAAATCAGCCACGTGTAGTGGAGTGCACCTGTAGTTTCAGCTATTTGGGACGCTGAGGTTAGAGGCTCACTTGAGCCTGGGAGGTTGAGGCTGCAGTGAGCTGTGATCAAGCCATTGTACTCCAGCCTGGGCAACAGAATGAGACCTTGCCTCAGCCTCCCGAGGAGCTGGGACTACATGGATGCGCCACCACGCCCAGCTGATTTTTTTATTTTTAGTAGAGATGGGATTTCACCATGTTGGCCAGGATGGTTTCGATCTCCTGACCTTGTGATCTGCCTGCCTTGGCCTCCAAAAGTGTTGATTACAGGTGTGAGCCACCGTGCCCAGTCCACATACATATACTTAGTACAGAGATTGGCTTATGTATGTTTTTATACTTTTTATTAAAAAAAATATAGATATACACATATATAGATACGTTATGTATGTATATGTGTGTGTGTGTGTGTGTGTGTGTGTGTCTATGTGTGTGTGTATATATATATTTTTTTTTAATTAAAAAAAATTTTTTTTTTTCTTCAAGATGGAGTCTTGCTCTGTCGCCAGGCTAGAGTGCAGTGGCGCAATCTCGGCTCACTGCAACCTCCGCCTCCTGGGTTCAAGCGATTCTTCCGCCTCAGCCTCCCGAGTAGCTGGGACCACAGGCGCGTGCCACCACGCCCGGCTAATTTTTGTATTTTTAGTAGAGACGGGGTTTCACCATGGCCAGGATGGTCTCGATCTCTTGACGTCGTGATCCGCCCGCCTTGGCCTCCCAATAAATTTTTTTTTAAAGAGATTGTGTCTTGATCTGTCATGCAGGCTGAACTGTGGTGGCTAACTGCAGCCTCCACACAGACTCTTGGGCTCAAGTGATTCCCTTGCCTCAGCCTCCCAAAGTGCTGGGATCCCAGGCGCAAGCCGACATACCTGGCTTAAAAATGTACATTTGAATTGTATCTTTTTGAGATTGTGCATTTTTTGGAAAGAAGAATAAGAGGTGAACAAAAATTAGAGTGGAAGAGGGTTGTTTTTTCTCTTTTGTAGTTGCAAATCCTAAGTGGGCAGTGGTAAATTTCTAGAATCATTTATAGCATTCTGTTTTAGTTTTGTTAATTTGTAGATGTTATAAATGAGGGGTCCCCAGAAAATGGTCATTTCATGTCAAAAGCAGGGTTGCAAATTTCAGATTGATCTTTTCAAAGGTTAGATTTGTATTTGTTTCTCAATGTTCCTGTCTCTGGAAACTAAAGAACCTCCTCCATTGTTAGCTGAAAAATTGCACAGTGAATTTGAAAGTCAAGATGTCCCAATCACAGACATAATGCTGCATGCAATAGGTTACTTTTTGGAATGGAGAAAACATCCTAGAGATTGAGTCTGCATCAGAATGTATTCTGAATGAGCATGGAATGTTCTTTACCCATGTTAGATATTAACCAGTTAAGTTTTTCCATGTTTAACTTTTTTAAAAAGCAAGACAATAAAACAGTCTTGTATTCTGACACACATTTTGGGTTTTTTTTGCTAGCATAAATATTATTACCTAGTGGATGGTAACACTGTTTTGAAGTTCTAGCTTGGAGGAGACGTTTGTTTCAAGAGAAAAATGTGCTTTATTGAAACCTAACAAGATAATTTACATGGAGAGATACTTGTTTCTCTTTTGAATTATTGTTAGGTTAAAACATAAAATTACTAAGAAAAATTTAGATGCTCATCGTTCCCATCTTAGATTTACTTTCACTATGAACTTTATGTGTTATTTTATTTTGAGACGGAGTCTCACTCTGTTGCCCAGGCTGTAGTACAGTGTCTCGAACTTGGCTCACTGCAACCTCTGCGTCTCAGGTTCAAGTAATTCTCCTGCCTCAGCCTCCTGAGTAGCTGAGACTATAGGTGTGCACTGCCACGTCTGGCTAATTTTTTTTTTTTAGACGGAGTCTCGCTCTGTCGCCTAGGTTAGAGTGCAGTGGCATGATCTCGGCTCATTACAACCTCCACCTTTTGGGTTCAAACAATTCTCTGCCTCAGCCTCCTGAGTAGCTGGGATTACAGGCACCTTCCACCATGCTCAGCTAATTTTTGTATTTTTAGTAGAGTCAGGGTTTCACCATCTTGGCCAGGATGGTCTTGAACTCCTGACCTCATGATCCACCAGCCTCGGCCTCCCAAAGTGCTGGGATTATAGGCGTGAGCCACCATGCCCGGCCATAAATTCTTTTAAAATATCTTGCTGGTGGACTTCTTAGAATTATTCAGGCTTGTATATGTGTGTGTACATTACACATATATGTATAAATATCAAATATCTTTTTTACATTATATATAACTATATAGTTGCTATGTGTTTTATGTATTTATAGCAGTATCTATACTGCCTTATTTCCCAGGCATATTTATATGTAAAACTTTTCTTTTCAGTGAAATCTTACTGTACCAAGAGAAAATAAGTATATGCCCACAAAAAGATTGGTTCATAGCAACTTTTTTCACGGTAGAAATAAACTACTGATTCACATAGTAACATTGATAAATCTCAGAAATACTGTTCACAGCAAGAGAAGCCGGGCACAGATGAGTATGTATAAATGTTTATGATACCATTTGTGAAAAATACAATAACAGGCAAAATAAGATACGGTGATAGAAATCAGGACAGTGGTTGTCTCTTGGTAGGGGCTGTGATTGGTAAGGGGCACAAGGAAACTTTCTGGCATGATGGAAATATTCTGTAGCTTGACTTGGGTGATGGTAATTCAATTATATACTTTTTGGGTAAATTTGTTTTCATATAATTTTTAGGATGCGAGGGCAATCTGGCTGGAACATCTGTCACCCCATTGATCACCAGGGTTGATTCGGCTGATTTGGCTGGCTAGGCGGCTGTCCCCTTCCTCCCTCACCACTCCTTGCACGTCCCTCCCGAAGCCGCGCGCTCGGTCAAAGAGGACGACCATTCCCGATAGAGGAGGACCAGTCTTTGGTCAAGGGTATATGAGTAGCTGCACTCCCCTGCGAGAACCTCTAAACAAGCTCTCATATAATTTTTAACTTAGACAAAAGTTGCAAGACTAGTACAAGGAACTTCTGTATACCTTTATACAGATTTGCTAATTGTTATGTACCTTTATTCAAACATGTTAATTCAAACTTAAGATTTTATAGTATGTAAAATTTTACTTTAATAAAGGAAATAAAGCTTAAAAAGTTTGTTGAAAATGAGGATAATCACTGGCATGGTGGCTCACACCTGTAATCCCAGCATTTTGGGAGGCTGAAGCGGGTGGATCACCTGAGGTTGGGAGTTCAAGACCAGCCTGACCAATGTGGAGAAGCCCCATCTCTACTAAAATACAAGATTAGCTGGTCATGGTGGCCCATGCCTATAATCCCAGCTCAGCTACTCAGGAGGCTGAGGCAGGAGAATCGCTTGCACCCGAGAAGAGGAGGTTGCGGTGAGCCGAGATCGCACCATTGCACTCTAGCCTGGGAGCAACAAGAGCGAAACTCTCTCAAAAAAAAAGAAAATGAGGATGATCTTGTTATCTAAAAAACATGAAATAACTCAGGAATTAACCAATGGTTTAATAATTATGAGAAAATCATTGACTGTCTTTTGTCTTCATGTATGTATATTTATACTGCTTTTCACTTAAGACTCATGACAACGTGTTTCTGTTACAGGAAACAGGATCCTGAAAATGATTCAAGGTAGAACTGCCTATGAGGAAAACCCGCTTTATTTTGTTATCCTACACGTGTCACCTAGGGAAAGCGACTGAAACCTAGCAATAGCTTTCTGGGAATTGGAAGTGGTGACTGTTTCTGTTAGAAGAGTTGGACACCTACAGTGTGCTAGCTGTTACACAGACATGAACAGTTTTTACTATCCTAGAACTTACCAAAGAAGAGGAGGCATACAAATCTGCTTGTTGTTTTTGGGTGGTGCTATTTTTCATAGGCAGGAAAGACATTGGTGTTTGTAAACTAAACTATTCTTGATCGTTGGTAAGTGGTAAATCTAAGTGGTGAATCTGTCACTGTCTACTAGTTTTAATGTTCCCACAGCCTCAGTAGTGTGATTTGATTTAGATTAAATCAATTTAAATCATAGCTTAAACAATAATGGCTAAAAAAATTCAACTTTCCTCCTCTACTTATTATTCTATATACTTTTTGGTATGTGTTCATTACAACTTAGTATTAGGCATAATTAATGGATGTTGGTTCTTTTTTTCTTTTTTTTTTTCTTTTGAAACAGGGTCTAATTCTGTTGTCCAGCCTGGAGTGCCGTAGTGTGATCATAGTTCACTGCAGCCTGGAACTCCTGGGCCCAAACGATTCTCCCGCCTCAGCCTCCTTAGTGGCTGGGACTACAGGCATGCACCACCATGACTGACTAATTAAAGGAAAAAAATCGTAGCGACAGAGACTTACTGTTTTGCTCATGCTGGTCTTGAACTCCTGGCCTCAAGTGATCCTCCCACTTTGGCCTCTCAAAGTGTTAGGACTGCAGGTGTGAGCCATTGTGCCTGGCCTGGTTCATTTTTTTAAAATATCTTTTTTTTTTTGTCTACATTAGAAAGTTGTTTATTTGGTTATTTAGCGGAGTGGAAGATATTTGAAGTAACTGTAGGGCTAACCAGATGCTTCAACAAATTAATCATTGACATTCAAGATAAACATTTGTTTTGCCTTTACTAATGAAAATAATATTTATATGACCTATTTTTATTAGTTTTTAAATTTAATATATTTTTTATTTCAATAGCTTTTGGGGAGTACAAGTAGTTTTTTGTTGCATGGATGAATTATATTGCAGTGAATTCTGAGATTTTAGTGCATGCGTTACCTGAGTAATATACATTGTACCCAATATGTAGTTTTTTTGTCCCTTTCCCCTGCCCTCTTCTGAGTCTCCAGAGTCCATTATATCACTCTGCATGCCTTTGCGTACTTATAGTTTATCTCCCACTTACAAGTGAGAACATGGAGTGTTTGGTTTTCCGTTCCTGGGTTAGTTCACTTAGAGTAATGGCCTCCAGCTGTATCAAAGTTGTTGTAAAAGACATTATTTCATTCCTTTTTATGGCTGAGTAGTATTCCATTGTGCATATATACCACATTTTATTTAGTCATTTAACCTATATATTTTTCAACAAAAGCATAATTCTTTGAAGAATAACAGATGTCTCATATCAATCAACATGGATAAAAGGACTGACTTTTTCCATGTAATAAACATATTCATGTGTCTCTGAAATGACAGACTAGGCCTTTTCCCATTTTATGGTGCATTTCACTATGGTGTTTAATTGATCTGTTGAGAATGAAGAAAACATTATTCAAAAAGTGTCTGCTAGAATTTTGTTTTGAATGGTTGGCCTTAACTGAAGATAGGACTTAAAAAATGTCTGTAAGTAGACCTTTTTAGACTTTTTATTATGAAAGTTGCACTCATAGACAGAACTGGAGAGAATAGTCTAATGCAGCTCCATATACCCACTCTCCAGATTCTTTAATGAACCTCCATGTACACATTCCCCAGATTCATTGATTGCTGCCATTTTGGTTATTTTCATTTTATTATTTTTTTGAAACAGGGTCCTAGTCCTGCTTTTTGCCCAGGTTGAAGTGTAGTGGTAAAATCATAGCTCACTGCAGCCTTGACCTCCCAAGCACAAGCTGTTCTCCCACTTCAGCCTCCACATTAGCTGGGACTGCAGGCATGCATCACCATGACTGGCTAATTTTTAAATTTTTTGTAGAGCCAGAGTCTTAATGTGTTGCCCAGGCTGGTCTTAAAATCCTGGGCTCAAGCTGTCCTCCTGCCTTGGCCTCCCAGAGTGTTGGGATTATAGGCATGAGCCACCATGTCCAGCCAGTGTGCTTTTTTAAACTGGTAAATTCTCACAGAGATCATAAAACAGTGGCAGTATTGGTGTACCAGATTTTTCTGAGTTTTTTCCCAAAATTTTGTTATAAATAGAGAAACATAAAAAAAGTATTGTGTTTTAGCTCAGAGATTGACTTTGGACAAATGGTAATTATGAAACTGTTTTTGTCTTTAGCTTCTTTTTGTCAATTCATAGCCTGAAAAAGAAAAAGAAATATTAATTTTTATGCTTTTCATTAGAATAAATTAGTTCAGATACTCTGTATGTGTAGAATAAGGTACTTTTCATCTGGAAAGTTAGGTTAGTGTAATATCTGAGGAATGCAGTTGTCTAAATGTTTTTCTGTTGCCTTTTCTTTCTCTAAAAGCATCATTGCAGTGCTTTAACTGCCACCCCTTCTTTAGGCCCCAAACCTATATCACTGTCTAAACTTGAGGTCTAAATAGTCACTTATGTCTTGAAATGAAATGTATTTAAATATCATCTCTGTAGCAGTTGTATGCCAACATGACCCCTCCCCACTCCCTCCAGCCAAAACACTTCTCTTCCTGACTTCCCTCTTTAGCTGTTAATGACTCCTTTATTCTTACTGGTCATTTTGACTCTTCTTAAACTCAGTGAGTCACTAAATCCTTTTGTTTCTAAATTTATGTCTCTTTATCTTTTTGTCGTTTTCATTTTCACTACACTTGTCCTAATTGGTTAACATGTTAAAGCAGGATGTTATCCTGAATCGTTAATGAACTTCTTACATATCAAAATTAAGATATGCCCCCAATGTAAAATAGGACATTTTCTTGCCTTCCAGAGAAGGCCTCAGTCATAGCCGGGTGTGGTGGCATGTGCCTATAGTCCCAGCTACTCGAGAGGCTGAGGTGGGAGGATCATTTGAGCGCAGGAGGTTGAGGCTGCAATGAGCCATGAGCACGCCACTGCACTCCAGTCTGGATGTGGAGAGAGTCTCTGTTATTAAAAATTAAATTACCAAAAAAAAAAAAAGAGAGAGAGAGAGATTGGCTTCAGTCAGCCTTTAGGCAGACACATCATTTTTAAGGCCTAGGCAATAATTATATTTAAACCAAGGTGATATGGAAAATTGCCAAATCACTCAGCTCAAATAACCTGGTGGAATAGTGGTGGCTGGCAGTGTCCATGATTTTTCAAGGGGTTTGAGCAGCAGACTTTCTTAGACCACAGATTGTGGCCCAGGATGAATTCTTCCCAGCCCAGAATATTGGCAAATGCTTTGTAGTAAGGGAAATGCTGAACTGAGTATATGTAACACATTTTCAAGACTTTCTAGTGTTTTTATGGCAGAAAGTACAGGTCTTTGGATTTACTTGAAGACTCTCTTTTTATCCTGTCTCTCATATTTCCTGATCCTTTAAAAATCTACCTTTGCTTAAAGTGACATGACACTCTGTTTCATTACTCTGCCTTCTCTTTGCAGGTTTCTGGAATTGGTTTGTCAGAAAGATAGGAGTTGAGCTTAGTTGGGTGGATATAAAATAGAAATGAGATTATAACTGACCTCCTTTGTTCTTCCCACTAGCAGTTGTCTAGCTTCCAGGGGTCTTGGGCGTGATTCCTTTCCAGATGGGTGGTAGTTTTGACTTGCTTTTGGTCCGTTTATGGAGATTTTTTTCTTATTTCTGCCCTTGTGGGAAATGTTAAAATTTCCTCCTGGTACAAACCAAGACCTAGTTTAAGTAATTACTGACTTTGGGGATAAGAGAATGAAATAATATATTACCCTACATAATTCAGAACATCTGATTTTCTTCTGACAGAACTACAGATAATATAGGGATTTGAAAATGCTTATGCGGAAATTAATTTAATCATTATTAAGGGGAGAAAAAGAAGGAAAATAAACTATCCCCAGGAAGCCTGATATGGTAGGATAGACACTGGAATGAGATTCAGGAGTGTTGCCACTAAGTTGCTGTATGATCTTGGGTATGTTAAAATTACTTAACCATTCTGAGCCTTTACGTATAAAATGAGCGGGTTGGATTTTAAGTAATATCTTAAGGTCTCTCTGCAGTTCTGAAATTCTAAGATGAGTGGTTTCTCAAAAAAAAAAAACTCCTAATTTATATGCTGTTCCTAGTTAATGATTTTTCAGGGACTGTTTCACATACATGTTTTTCTGTTTCTATTAGAGGCTAGGAAAAGAAATAATTAAAGGAGTCAGCATTTGTAAAGTGGATTTAGATTTATCTGTATCTTTTCACTGAATTTATTCTGGACCCTTACTTTCACCTTCTATTAATATTTGTATCCACTTTCCTGCTTTTCTTGCCTTTTCCTTTTTCGTTTGCTTTACAGTATAACTTCAAATCCCCTTTTCTTTGCTTCTTCTTCCTGCTGCTCTTTTCCAGCTATCCTTCATTACCCATATTTCATTATTGATTGTGGAATTTATCAGATAGACCCTTAAGACGAAGCTATTACTGATTTAAATTCAGACGTCCCAATAGTTGTTCAGATTAATGGGACTCTTCTACTCTGTGGTACAGGAACTGGAGAGATGAGTCCTAGGGTGAGAGAAAGTGGGCAAGCCTGAAGGTAGAAAAAATGATGTAGAAGAGAATTCAGAGGATTGTTTTGATTTTGCCCCTAAAATGTAAGTTAAAGTCCTAAGTTTTGATGATAGTCACTCTTGGCAAT
Organism: Cacajao melanocephalus; assembly: GCA_963573385.1. NCBI lineage: Eukaryota > Metazoa > Chordata > Mammalia > Primates > Pitheciidae > Cacajao > Cacajao melanocephalus. The sequence continues at coordinate 2,389 of CAUYLG010051334.1, read as the reverse complement.
GATGAAAGTTTGATCCTGAAGTCATGATGGACTATGAGTTTCTTGAAGGCAGCAGTTGAACTTCTAATCTTGAATCCACACCATTCAGTAATGCTGAAGTATTGCTGCTGCTAAGTGCAAATTGAATTGTTAAAATTGATGCTTTCTTTCCTTGAGGTGTTTTGTGGTAGCCTGGGGGTTAAGAGTATGGCATAGTCTCTTAAGTAAGACTTCAGTGAATCTTATCACTACCACTTTGTAATATGGGATAAGATGCTTATTTTCTGTAAGTCTGTTTCCTCATCTATAACATGGGAGAGGGACAAAATGAGCACTTACCTCAAGGTTGTTGTGAGGATTAAATGAGACAATACATGTAAAGCACTTAGCTTAGCGCCTAGTATGTCTTCAGTAAATATTAAATACTATTGTAGTTTCATTAATAAGTACTGCTGTGTTCCAGATATTTGTTAAGTTCTGCTAGGTTCTAAGTAGTGTTAACAAAATGAATAGGACATGATCTTGCTCTCAGAAAAGATAGAATATATGCACAAAAGATAAATAACAACCTAGATCCAATGGTAAGTGGCAAATGAGTGGTTGACTTAAGGGCTCAAGAGGCAGGAATAATTGCTAAGCAAATGAGAACTTCAGGAAGGTGACAAAACTTGATCTGAGCTTTGAAGGACTAATTAGCAAGGTGACAGTCTCTTTGGAGCCAGACTGCTTGTATTTGAATCTCAATTCTGCTACTGTCCCATCTTAAGCAAGTGATTTGACCTCTCCTAGGATTGTTGAGAGAATTAAATAAGTTAATACATGTAAAACACTTAGAATGGTTCCTCAAGCATTGCTCTAACAATATGATAACATGTTATTAATAAGTTTAGAGAAGGGAGAATGCATTTCAGATAGAACATTGAGTAATAATGAAGGGGAGATACTCTAGGTTTGTTTGAAATGATAAAACCAAATTGGCCAGAGTAATAGCCTGCTGGAGAATAGTGGATGAATTTGTCGGGGCAGAGTTATGAATGATTAAGCCAAGGAGTGTGGCATCTTTTCCATACGTAGTGAGGGAACTTGGGAAGATTCTTGGGTTGTTGAATCTTATGTGCTACAGATCATTTCTGAGTCTGTATCTCCAGCGTTTCTTCCCGTCTTTCTTGATTTCAAAGTAACTGAAACTTCTATTCAAGCTAATTTTGATAGTAAAGCTCATAATCTTCTAAACTGAGCCATTATGCCTCTTTATTTGTCCACTTATTTTTGTAAATGTGTTTGGATTTCTCTTTTTCTCCATATTCTAGTTGTTTACATAATCCTTATTTCTTTTCTCCAAAGTTTAGTGGGTTTCTGCTAGTGTTTCCTCTCTGTCCTCAAAACCCCAGTCTAAATCCTAAATCACCAAGCCATAAAGTGGAAATGACCAGAAAGAGGGAGAAAGGGAAGAAGGAAGGGAACCATTCTCTAGTCCAGCTGTCTTGTTTTACAGATGAGGAAAATGAGGTGCAGAGGAAGTAGAGGCATATGCTCAAGATCCACAGCTAATGAGTGAGCAGGGCTGCCCCTTTTGGGAATAAATGAAGGCTGTTTTTTTTGTTTGTTTGTTTTGTTTTTTGATATATATATATATATATATATATATGCACATATATATATATAATTGCACTTTAGGTTCTGGGGTACATGTGCAGAACGTGCAGGATTGTTGCATAGGTGCTTACATGGCAAGGTGGTTTGCTGCCTCCATCCCCCCGTCACCTATATCTGGCATTTCTCCCCATGTTATCCCTCCCCAACCTCCCTACCCCCTGCCGTCCCTCCCCTATTCCCCCGCACCAATAGACCCCAGTGTGTGATGCTCCCCTTTCTGTATCTATGTGTTCTCATTGTTCAACACCTGCCTATGAGTGAGAACATGCGGTGTTTGATTTTCTGTTCTTGTGTCAGTTTGCTGAGAATGGTGGTTTCCAGATTCATCCATGTCCCTACAAAGGACACAAACTCATAATTTATTATGGCTGCATAGTATTCCATGGTGTATATGTGCCACATTTTCCTTGTCTAGTCTATCATTGATGGGCATTTGGGTTGGTTCTAGGTCTTTGCTGTTGTAAAGTGCTGTAATGAACATATATGTGCATGTGTCTTTATAATAGTACGATTTATAATCCTTTGGATATATACCCAGTAATGGGTTGCTGGATCAAGTGGAATTTCTATTTCTAGGTCCTTGAGGAATCGCCACACTATCTTCCACAATGGTTGAACTAATTTACACTCCCACCAACAGTGTAAAAGTGTTCCTATTTCTCCACCTCCTCTCCAGTATCTGTTGTCTCCAGATTTTTTAGTGATTGCCGTTCTAACTGGCATGAGGTGATATCTCAGTGTGGTTTTGATTTGC
>CAUYLG010051333.1:0-35348 GCA_963573385.1 Cacajao melanocephalus | reverse complement strand
AATGTGGCACATATACACCATGGAATACTATGCAGCCTTAAAAAAGGATGAGTTAATGTCCTTTGCAGGGACATGGATGCATCTGGAAACCATAATTCTCAGCAAACTGACACAAGAACTGAAAACCAAACACCATATGTTATCACTCATACGTGGGTGTTGAACAATTAGAACATGTGGACACAAAGAGGGGAGCATCACACACTGAGGTCAGTAGCAGAGGGCTAGGGAAGGGACAGCAGGGGTGGGGAGGGATAATGAAGGGAGAAATACCAGATATAGGTGATGGGGTGATGAAGGCAGCCAACCACCTTGCCATGTATGTACCTATGCAACAGTCCTGCATGATCTGCACATGTACCCCAGAACCTAAATTACAATTTAAAAAAATTTAATATCAAAAATTTAAAAAAAACACACATTGAAAAGGCACACTCAGAGCTACCCAAGTCAGAAGCATCACAATAAGGACAATTTAGCTGGTGACAATGGCTTTGGTGTCAATACACCAATGACACATTGAACACTTGAATCACACAACAGTTTTGGATCTTCTACCTGATCTTTATTCCATAATCTTGTCAGAGTAAGTTTTTCGTTTCCCAGTTTGGACATTTAGAACTTTTCAATGAGTGTACTGAACATAAATTCAAAACTAATAAATACCATATAGACATGTTTTTATTAGGTTGGTGCAAGTGTAGTTGTGGTTTTTGCAATTATTTTCAATGACAAAAACTATAAGTACATTTGCACAAACCTAATATAAGCTTATGGATTATCCCATGACTTACATCTATCTTCCCTTATTCCACTCACTATAGCTTCAAGCCAAGTACAATTTTCCACCTGGATATCATTATATACTTGAAATAGAACTATGACAATTTTATAATGATTATCATAGCCTAATGTGTCAAGTGCCTTACACATGATCGAAAGCGTTGCCATGACTTCAAATTGCCATTAGTAAAGCTAAACAAAACAAATGTGCAAAACGGTTTAGTTTTCCTGCTAATCATTTTACCACACTTCAACTCACAACACACAATACCTGTGTGCATATTCTACTGTCGTCTCCATTCACATTCTGCCTTGGGAAGCTGTATTGCTGCAGTATGGTTTCTGTGTATACCCTGAAACATATGCTTTAGAACTTACTCATTTTGTTATATTTGTAAAAATTTTTAATATATTAATGATGCTTATTCAAAGTTAAAATAACTCAGTTTAAAAAAAAACACCTGTTCATATTTGACCCAACTTAGAAAATTCCCCAAAAGGTTATGTACTTTATTTATAATTAAATCTTACATTTATCTAGTATTTTCAAATCACTTTCTTATATATTAGATAACTGGAGGTTCATAATGACCCAGTGAAAAGTGGGGAAGCTATTATCATTTCTGTTTTAAATACGAAGAAAATGTGGCTTAAATGATGCCATCCATGACTTTATATAGTCTCACCCCAAACAGTCTTATGTGAGTTTTCAAAAACTTACAAGAGTTGTAAAAATTATAGTTAGTCTTTGATAAGTGCTAGAAAAATAAAGATTAGAATCGTCAGTATTTTTGCAGTTTTCCCCATCTCTGCTTGTTATATGCAGTGATATACATGCTGATTTAGAACCATCTAAGCTGAATAAGGTAAATTGAAATTTAGGAATATCATTCCAATTTTTAACATTGTCTAAGAAAAACTCATTATGCCAGCTTGGCTTTGACAGAAAATGCAGAATTTTATTTAATATTGCTAGCATTTTGACATGGCTGCTTTGGTACCTGATGACAACACCCTCCAGCCACAAACTGAAAAAGCAGGCTACTAGAACAATGAAGTATAGCTCTCAGCCGCAAAGTTGTACAAAAAATAAAAAAATGAAGCTCTCTTTTCATGTTCATGAAATTCATTTTTCTGCAAGAAAATAAAAAGCACATGATCCACCCATGCTCTAGAAATCAACACAATTTGCTGATACTGTTGGAGGGAGATAGGGCCACGACCTCTCTGCCTACTTAGAAGATACAAGTGCAGCTTGAGAGAGAACAAATTTAAGGATGACTCAGAAAGAGTGAGGGGAAGGGCATGGGCCACAGGCAAATAAACCTAAGCAAGATATCACAGTTAACTGTGCAGCTAGCGGAGAGGAGAGAAAGCTGTAAGCTGTAAGAAGACCTATGACAAGTTTCTAGACTGAAAAAAGAGACCAGGAAAGGAAACAGATGGTGATAGAAATATGACAAGTGAATAAACAAGACATCAGTACAATGTTGCCACAAAATCAAAGTCTGTCAAATAGCAACAGAGAAATATTCTGGCAGAGGGAGACTCCACAGGCATCTCAGAGTGCCACCAGGCATAACACTGAGAAATATGCTTCGGTGGTATGTCATTGTTTCCAGAAACACCTGCCAAGGTCTGGAACTGTCTTGGTTTTTTCCTACAGTCTGATAATTCCGTTCATAGGGGTGTGTGTAAATGTGTGTGCATGGGTGTGTGAATGTGTAGGTTTCTGTGTGTGTACGCTTACATAGAAATGTGTGTGTATATATATACATAGACATATATATATATACACATATATGTATATGAATAGAGAAGAATATAACTTACTAGCATTTACTGAGTATTTTTAAGTACCAGTCATCTATCTCAATGCTCAGAAAGATCCTATGAGGTCAGCACTATAATTATCTAATTATCTTCTTATTCAATTGTAGATGAAGCTGAGACACAAAAGAGTTAACTTTGCCCATAGCTACAGCTACTAAGCAAAGGAGCAAGAATTTGAAAGCAGGAATTGTAGCTATATATTTCATATGTATCAAGATCATCCTGGCCAACATGGTGAAACCCTGTCTCTACCAAAAATAGGAAAATATGCTGGGCATGGTGGTGTGTGACTATAGTCCCAGCTACTCAGGAGGATGAGGCAGGAGACTCACTTGAACCTGGGAGGTGGAGGTTGCAGTGAGCTGAGATCAGGCCACTACACTCCAGCCTGACAACAGAGGGAGACTCCATATCAAAAAAAAAAAAAAAACAAAAAACAAAAAAGACACTCTTAATTTACGTTCAAAGCATAGCACACCAGTATATGTAATTTTTTCCAGCATATGTAATTCTAATTCTCATAAGCCAATGTTATCTACTTGGTTTTACTGTGCACCATCAACTAGTACGGTGAAAAGACATTGTAGAGGGTAAACTGATAAACAGCTCATGCTTCACTGACAAAATTGAAGTCAAAACCTGTTTTTCTCCTTCATTTCATGGTACACAGTTGTGGTGTTTCACTTGATCATCTCAAACTCCTTCAGCCAGTACATCTTTTGTTAGTTCTCCAGGGCACTAACCATTACAACCACTGTCAGAGCCACAGTGAGCACTCAGAAAACAAACCACTAATCTCCTTTCCCTCCCTCGTCACATATACGCGAGAAAAGCCCACGAGGGGTTAAAGATTCTAGTGTTTAAAAAATGAGACCAGGTAAATTCTTCATTCTCTACACATCCCTATATTCTTGGCCACTGAACAAAGTTAAACTCCACCGATCTTTCCAGCTTCTCCCTGTAACAAGTCGTGTGAGCCAAAACACTAAAAGTCTCTGGGCCTTAAACACATTTTAAAATTTAAAACAGTAATATCTCATTTGATTATTCAGGTCTGAGTTAAGTCGCTTAGAACAGTACCTTACACATAGCAAACATTCCATAGTTGTTGGTTTTCATCATCATCATCATCACCAACATTATTATAATTCACTTTTATCCTCTCTTCTCATTCATAAAGTTCTGATGGACCTCGTCTCTAATTCAGCATCTGATTTTTCCATTCACATCTAAACAATTTCCCTCTGTTCTCTGTACTCCATTCTACGGTTTAACAGAAGACACACAGAACAATATCCCTTATATTCTTAATTTCTTGGTAGACACAATTTCCATTTTCTTAACTGAAGCCTGGCTTCTCTGCAGTCTAGTTAGTACAGGCTGTTTCTGTACATCCTATATCTGTCACGTTCAAGAAGAAGGAGTAGGTTCCCCTCTCCTCATCAAAGTTGCTTCCATATAATCACTTTCCTGTTTGGGGGGTAAAAATGCCCACACCCTTGAAGAGAAGGCCACAAGGCCACTCTTCATGCTATTTTCTGTTAGCTGCCTAGATGTAATTTCATTCATTCACGATTTTAAATTTTTGTTTATTCTAAGAAACTATTCATTGATATAATAATTTTCCTCTCACCAACAGTGATATTTCTCTGTATTCCACTTCAGTAATTCATTATAATCATCACACCCTAGAATTTGCATCACTTGGGATTGTTTCACTTCTTCAATACTACTTTTGTAAATATTACTTTGAACACCATGAGCCTTGTTTACAGAACTGTGCCAACTCTGTCTTAAATATTCTTACTTTACAGAACCTGTTCTTACGTAAAATACCCTATTTCACCTAATGCCTTCTTTTGTTGTAGCCCTCCTGTCTTCTGCCTTTATTCTCTGCTCTGTTGAGCTTCGACCCTCTGATCTATGATTCAGTCTATGCCCCTGACAATGCCTTCAATTCTCTGGGCTCCTTGTTTCTACATCAAACAAGCCTGACACAAACCCAGCTCTGGGTCAATCCATATCTCTGTGGCTTAGTATCCATACCTAGATTGCTGTGGTCAGTGAGAGGGACAGACAATGCTGCAGAACAATACACTCCAGTATCAATGGTGCCACTACAACCTCAACTGGTGTCACTTCAATGATGTCTATTCTTCAAACGTTTTCGTGCTTCCCTAGTGTCTTCTAATGTCCACAACGTTTAAACATTTTATACATCTTTCCCGGTTTCCAGCCCAGCTTCTCTGCCTTCACAATTAGCAGATAACACTGCCTTCTACTTCACAGGGAGTTACTGAATGAGATTGTTAAGAATAGAAAATATTGATTTAGGCTGAAAATATACGGGCATTCTCTTAGTTACCACATACATCACTTGCCACCTGTATTTATAGACTGCCTATTGAGAAGAATATTTAAAGCTATCAGTAGTTTCTTTGAAGATTGAATCTTAGATGCCATGAAATTTCATTTAAGGGAAATGGGAAACAATTGACTTGTGAAACTACTTGAATTTAGATTTTATGGATGCATCAGACACAAGTAAATCAAGTCTGGTAGCTCTTAATAAAGTCAGAGAATAAATTAAATGGGACAACACACACGTTCCTGCCAGATTTCTTCTGGCATTACCAGGCAGTAAAATGATCCACCACACACTGCCAAGCTGCAGAACTTTGTAGACCAATTCTGAAATGTAGTATGTAGTTTGTGGCAACCATCTGCTATAATCTCCTTACTTCCTGTCATTCGGCTCACATGAAATTAAAATATCGATAGAAACAATTTCTGCAGGGAAATTGGAAAAGTTAATAGGTAAGTCAATTAAGGGTTTCATGAGATTATATAGTCTTGTTTCTTGGTACTTCTACTATTCTTAATTATATAACAAGACCAAGAATAAAATATAAAATGCAATAGAAAGTAGACTCTGCCAAGTACAAGCAAAACATGAAGACAGTTATGGCTCAGGTAAAATGCAATACAATATTAGATTCACAACAAAGTTATGTCTGCATTCGACGGCAGCCATATTTGTAGAAAAATTCTAATAACAAAGTAAATCTTAGCTCTACAAAAAGATATTAAATATGCTAAAATGCTTCTGTTAGAAAATCTTGGCTCCCCGCCTCTGTGCTCCTAAATTCTAGCTAGGCATGTTTTTCCTTTTCAATGGAGTCAAGACTTAGTTCTGATTTCATTTAGAAAAATAAATAAATAAGGATCACTTGTTTCAGAAAACACTGCATCACTATCAAGACTGGTCGATGACATGTAAAGTTTAGAGTGTGTGCTTAATATCTCGTCCCTTCTTGCCAAATAGTTCCCTGTACTTTTCAGGCATCTTGCTTGGCTTCATGGCTCTCTGTGATGATCCTCAGGGCTCAGAAAGTACCTACCTTAAAACCACTTATTAAAGTATTTTCTGTCTGAGAGAATCTGTACCATGCAACCTGCTTCTCCACCTGGGTTTATAGTACCTCTTCATTTGTCCTTAATCTAGTAATCTGTCTCTTTCTACTGACATTCAGACAAGTAGCAAAAACTGCCTAATTTCAGGAAAGATTTCTTTTAAAAAAATCATCAGTCTTGATCCTTTTGGAGCAGTTACAAATAAAAGTGTTAAATATTTTTCTAATTTATATGTTTGAAGCAACACAGGAGAAAACTGCATCTAATTGATACAGGGGAAGTTTTTACACTCAACTAACCAATTATTAACTATCGCAATTATGTATGGCCACAACACTATAGTGAAATAAAGTGGGATATTTCAGCAGCAATAAACATATTGATCCTTAGATCAATAAAAACATGACTTGCTTATAGGGATGGATTTTATAACATAAGCACAAAAGGTCGTATCTGTAACATTTCAACAAAAAGCAGAATGTCTCCATTAACAAAACTTGAAATTCAGTTATAGATAAATTATTCTAAGCATTTTAACAAATCTGCTACATGAAAATTACCAATTGTTTTCTTATACATAAATTTATTTTTGATAGACATTATGTACATTGAGAGCAAATTTTGAGATTAAAGGCTTAATCTTCATGAGGTAAAGGGTAGAAGAATTCCATTAAGGTATCATGCTTAGGGTAAGATGAAATAAGCATACTCCACAATGTTTTACCCACAAAGTGCACGAAGCAGTTATTTGAAAATACTAAAAAGCAAAGGGCATAATGCAGACTGGGGAATAGAAACCACAATTTATAATACCATTGAAGTGGTGTTCAGTTTACCATTTTTTTCTCTTCCTTTATTCCCTCGCCCACACTGAAGTCAGTCCACAGTCTAGAAGTGAGCCTTGTATGGATAAAGAGAAATCTGAGAGAAATTTTCCTTATGAGACTCTGAGAAAGTGAGCATTATACTATGCTGCAACAATAGCCCTACAATAAACTTTCATTCATTTAATCAGCTAACTGATTCACTGAGTGTTTGCTATGGCCAGGGATTTTTCTTATCTCTAATGATAGTCAATGAATACAATGTCCAATAAAAAGATGGATTGTACATTCTAGTAGGGGAGACAGATAGTAAACAACAGATCTTATAATTAAGCTCATTGTAAGGGGTGGTTTAGAAGGTGATGAGTACAAAAGAAAGAAGAAAGGAAGGAAGGAAGGGAAGGAGGGAGGCAAAGAAAGAAAAAGAAAGAAAGAAAGAAAAAGAAAGAGAAAGAAAGAAAGAAAGAAAAAGGAAAAGGAAAAGATAAGAAAGAAAAGAAAAGAACAGAAAAGTAAAAAGAAAAGAGAATACACCCGGGCAAGGGGATACACCAGGGCAAGGGGAATCAGGAGTGCTGGCAAGGGGAGCAAGATGTTTTAAGTAGGGTTGTTGGAAAGGCCTTATTGGAAAGAATGACATCTGAACAAAGATTTGAAAAAGCCTAAGTGCTGAACTGGAGACTTGTGGGGAGGCTTTCATACAGAGGGTTCTTTCAAAGACCGTAAGGAGAAAGCAAGCCTGAGTTGCTGAGGGCACAGTGAAAAGGTTACAGTGACCAGAGGGAACAAAGGGAAGACCATGGGACATGAGGTTAAAGAGAAATTGTTGGGTGGGGAAAATCATACAGGGCCTTGGAGGCCATTATAAATTCTATAGCTTTCACTCAGCATGAAGCGGAGAGCCAGTGTGCGGCTTTAAGAACAGGACTGACATGATCTGGATTATAGTGTGAAAGGGATCATTCCGGCAGCTGTGTTTAAAATAGACTATGTGGGGACCAGATAATAAACATAATAGCATATTGCTTATATGCATATATATGTATATGCATGTGTTCTTCTTTACAGAGAATCAACCAGAACCTGTGTTCCATGAAAAATACTCTAGGAAAGGTAACGCATGGATGAATTCATGTTCTAAAGGCAAACATATCTTACAGGCAATCTTCAATAAACAATATATCTCAGAAGTAAGCTTTGATAGAAATTGGGCAGCTGAGTATCTGAGTTTATAATCTCTGGCAGAAGCTGAATGACAGTCCTGTTGTGTTGCAAATCAAAAGTGTAACCATATGCTTTGAAAGTTTATGGTTAGGTTCTAAAAAGCTGGTCTCCCTAGGCTACCTGCTTCAGTGGAAAGAGACACGATTTCTCTTCTTCATCGGCTTGTGATGCAGCAGTAACTGTGGGCACGACCAAGAATATTCTCAAAAACTTGCTGCTCTAACACATGAACAAAACAGTATGTGTGGCTTGTAGATCTGTGCTCCATTTCAGTAGTTCCCAATCTATGGGCTCCACACTCTAAGTGTTTAGGTTTTTTTTTGTGTGTGTGGGAGGGGTCAAGGTTTTGCAAAGGTATCTTTTTATACTATATTTGCATGTGAACTTTCAACTAATACAAAGTACAACTACTACGCTGTAGAAGATCTAATAACTTTTTCAACTTTAAACTTATAAAATTTGGAGAGTTCTTTTTATAGGTAGAAGATGCTCACAATCAATAAATTATGATAAATAAATTTGGAGGATATCTGTCAAAAATGATCATTTTATTATCAATTTTCGTCTCTGCTTTCTGACAAAAATTAGATAGTCATGACTGTCATCTGGGCCAGGTCACTCCTAGGTTGTGACAATAAAATATCATGCCAATTTTATACAAATCAGATTTGGAAACTTTACCAACCCTCAATGTGGAATTTGGCTCTGCAAGCTCAGATTTTCAGTTAATAAAAAGGGAAATATTTATATTTTAAGTGTGATAGCCAATGTGTGAATAGATCTTCCCTGCTGAGTGTGGATTCTTAAAAGGAAATGAGTCCCAGTGCTAAGTATACATGTTGACCATTCTGTTCGTATTTCTCACACTGACAGCAGCAAACTTGTTCACTACCAATTACCACTTAAGCTGGTTACTCTTTAGTAGTGAAATAAAACATGGCAGTTAACATGATTACAGGGAGTAAAGGTACCATCACAAAAATATGCAAAGCAGATAATATTCCAAATCAGTTTGGTTATCTGAGGCTATGTTCTAAGCATGAGATAAATTTTTAGTTTAATGTAATTATAAATTATGGCATTTAGTGATATAGAAAATGCTATGAAAACATGAACAATGACATTTTAGCAGTCTAAGAAAATACCTGAGCATACAGAAATTTCAGAATGAGGGAAATGCTATTGTTTTAAGAACTCACTTTACAAAAGCTGAAACATTGCTCTAATATAACCATCTCTCAAGTATTTTGATAAAAAATTAGATTAAGTTCCAGAACAAGGACTACTTGGCCAAATAAATATGCAAACACTAGATTGAAAAGTTTAGCTTGTTCACCGCAGGACTCCTCAGAGCCTTTAAATGGTAATTAGGGCTGTGACTCTATGAAAGCGGAATATTGAAGACAGCATTTTCTAAACTTAATTGAGTACAGGGCCCCTCTTGCTTTTTCTTTTCCAATCGACCACTGTGAGAAATAAATGTTCCACATAATATTTTGGGAAATGATGTCCTAACCCAATCTAAATTAAAGAAAGTTCCCTAACACAATCTAATTGGCACACACGGCCTGTATAATCTCACAAGAGTTTTTCCTTATCCCCCACATTTTGCTATGCAATCCTATATGTGGGCCCAATAAATCCAAGTGAAAGGTTTCTGCTTGATAACTAAAGGAGATAACTTCTGTGATCTATAAATTAGAATAATTTCATAGTCATACTTTAGAAAGTAAGCTGAGGAAAGTATTGTTTCTTCCTTTATACCTAAGGTTTAAAGGAGCTTTCCCACAATGAAAAGACAACTTAAGCTTTTCCATCACAAAAAGACAACTTTTAAGAGTCTCATCTTATGCCCAAAGGAATGACCAATTTTAATTCTGTTTTCCAGTTGTCTTTAGGACATGTAATGACACCTAAAGGCATGTGCTTCTTTCCCAATGAATAGACCACAACACAAAATACTGAACCTCCTTGCACTGCAGCTCCTTACCACAAGTTCACTTACAGAAAAAAATCGAGCATGAAGCCAAGATTTATCACTTATAGTTTGTTGTATCTCTTGGTGCTATGAAGAAATAACGCTTCTTTTTAGGAGCCCAAACGTACATATGTTGTAGAAGAACCTCTGGCTAATGCAAAAATTCAGTTAAACGTTTTTAACCTGTTCACATTGTAAGAGGCTACGTTCATCAATCAATATTTATTGAGAATGGCAGCACACGCAATCTCATCAGGCAGCATGGGGCTTATAAAATATAATTCAGCTCTGATTTCTGACTTCATGAAGCTGCGTCTCATGAGGGAGAGAAGACAGACATTTGCAATAGCATACTCACTGTCAACTTATCTATCTCCCCAGCATATTAGATGTGCACTAGTGTATTTGCCAATCAAATTTTAATTTATAGAAGCAAATTGACTATTTCCAAAAAATAAGCTTTTTTCCTCCTTGAAAATTAAAAGCCTGTTATTACTTGTGATTTGATTTTTGAATTATTTTAAAGTAACACTTGATGAATTTAATTAGCTAGTGTGATTTACAGATAGTGAATTATCTAAAAGAATAAATTAAGGAATCACTGTCTTGGTCTAGCTTTCAAGCTATTCTGACATTTGAGTTGTAACATAAATAACAGACGAATGAGCCAAACAGCAGTGGCAGAAATGTGCTTCAAAGGAAAAGCACTCAAACAGATTTCCACACAGGTGTTTAGGCAAAAATAGAGTCTGCCAACAGTATAAAAAATACTTTAGTCAAATAGCCGTACATTTTGTTCTACACATGGGTAAACATCTGGATACCCAGAAATATTTAGATATTTTAATGTTTCACTTTATATTTCAGTATCTATGTATATTCATGAATATTGATGTATGTTGTGCAGAATTTGTTCATCTTTGCACTTGGGGGAATGTAAAAGAAGTTCTGTTGCTTTTTGGAAAAGGGGAGTTTGACATTGACTTTCTAGGGCTGAGATGTAAAAAATTAAAGAGGAAATGCTAAAATCCAGTGACAACAGTCCAGACAGTTTTTCCACTCCGCTCTTTAAGGGCTTAGGGTTTGCCAGGTATCAGTTTCAGGGTACTTGAAACATCTGCTCCCCCTACTTACAAATCAATCATAGCCTTTATGCATCTGGAAACTTGAAGGACTTGTAAAGAGGCAAGAGGACCCAGTCTAGACTGCTGCAGGTATGGCCCAGTGCTAGGCCTGGGAAGGAGACAGGCAGATATTAGGCATCCTACTCTTTCCTAATCTCTAAGTATTTACCAGATGACAAAAGTCAAGGGGGTTTGGAGAGATGTGCAGTTTTCAGGTCAAGATTATTTCCATAAGTTTCTCTTTCTTTCTTCCTTTTTCTTTCTTTCTTTCTTTTCTTTCTTTCTTTCTTTTTGTCTTTTCTCTCTCTCTCTCTCTCTCTTTCTTTTTTTTTGAGACAGAGTCTCGCTCTGTTGCCCAGGCGGGAGTGCAGTGGCACGATCTTGGCTCACAACAACCTCTGCCTCCCGTGTTCAAGCAATTCTCCTGCCACAGCCTCCCAAGTAGCTGGGACTACAGGCATGTGGCCCCACGCCTGGCTAACTTTTTGTATTTTTAGTAGAGACAGGGTTTCACCATGTTAACCAGGATGGTCTCAATCTCCTGACCTCGTGATCTACCCGCCTTGGCCTCACAAAGTTCTGGGATTACAGGTGGTTATCTCCTAAAACTGCATGATCAGTGAAGGCAAATGGGGAGTAAAAAGCAAGAAAGGGTAGATATTGCCAGATTGGTTTCGAGTCAGGTAGTAAAAAATCTGATATCCTAAGAAGAGTCACTCTGGTTACCAGTACATGGTAGTATTTATTTTGTTATAATATTTTACAGTTACTTTTTATTTCCAAAGAATCAGAAATAAATAATATGTACAATTTATAGATATGGATATTTTGGACTATGGTAAAGTTTTCCTACTTTAGAGGATAAGTTAAGGCAATTTCTTGCACAGGAAAGTAGAGAGCAAAGGGACTACTGATGTTTTGATGAATGATGTTTAGAAAGTCACTTAAATTGGAAAGAGATGTTTGACTGACTGCAATAAGTTAGTCTAAAATATAATAGACATTCCATAGTCAAGATTCTTCACCTTTGTGTATATACTTTATAATGAGCTACAGTTCCTGATTTTAATACTTAGAAAAGAAGTTTAGGGTCAGTCAGCAATAGACAGACAAGCCTCCTATTATTCATAGTATACAGATTCTCATTCTTGCTCTTGCAGACCAAGTGTTATGATTGATATTGGGGGAAAATAAATCTCTGGATGCAATGCATTCTAACTGTACTATAATTGACATCGAATTTGTTTCATGTTTAAAATGAAATTTGAAAATGAGAATTATACTGAAAGGTAGTGAATTACAGTTTGGTAGTAAAATTATCTCATCGTAAGATAAAATATTCATTCATTTTGGAAGATAACTGTAAGGAGATGTACTTTTCTATTATAACTATCCTTGGGTAGTTTGAGGCAAAATGACCTGTACTTTTCAATACAGATCATTTAATTTTCTAATATGAAACATTTTAATACAATTTACTCATGCATTTTAATATTTCTTTCTCCCATACTATGACTGTGATGCTTCTAGTATAAGTCTCCTTCATCTTTGATCCATGAATGTGAATTTCCTGGACCTCTGTTGTCCAGAGGACATCATAATATGCATATGCATTTTTCTGGGCAGAGAATCCACAGGTTTCTTCTCATTTTGAAGGTGATCTCAAAGTGATCAGTGATCTACTTGACCACAGAAAATACAAATTACACGGTATTTTAAGAAGCTAAAATTCAGCAGCCCAATTCTTCATGCTGTCACTAGTCACATGGCATTCCACAGTACCCCATAACTATTCTAACTTGTAACATTAACTTTACTACTATTATTATTATTTGGAATACAGGTTTTGAGTCTTAAGCTTCCATGAAACCACCAGAATAAGATTAGTTTCCTGGCTCAGATATTTCTTTTTATTTTCCTTTTTTTTTTTTGTCCCTCCCTATCATGCACTTAAAGAAAACCTCTCCTTAAACAGTAGAATAGTCAGAAATGCTCATTCATTCATTCATTCATATATTTGTAATTATAAAAATGAAGCTAACTTAAACTAAAAACATTTGCTCAATATATTAAACAACTCCTAATTATGTTTAATAAATGAATGGGATAGTGTTATATACTGAACTCTATAAAATTATGTATATTTTTAATTGAGATAAATTTTAAAGAAAAATAGAATTGTGGTAGTTTCTTTTACAATTTA
The DNA here is from genome assembly GCA_963573385.1 of Cacajao melanocephalus. Taxonomy (NCBI): domain Eukaryota; kingdom Metazoa; phylum Chordata; class Mammalia; order Primates; family Pitheciidae; genus Cacajao; species Cacajao melanocephalus. The sequence goes on along the minus strand of CAUYLG010051333.1, from coordinate 21,965 downwards.
AAAATTATCCTGTTCATTTAAAGTCATACAAATATAACAAGACACATGAAATTACAATTGTGTGCCATGTTTAAATTATTAGATTGGAGTAGGATTTCTTTCCACTATGTTTACCAAAAAAAAAAAAAAAAAAAAAATGGAAAAATGAGTCCACTGAAATGACAGACATAAAAGGAAGGAAGGAATAAAACAAAGTAAAGAAATTGAAATACTTTATAAGAGTAAACCTAGCATATCTGTGAAATCTGAGAGATAAAGTAATTTATCTCAAAGTGCTTTGAAATATAAGCTATTTTCCAAGATGCATGCCATGAAGATAGATATATAGATAGACAGAAAAATGATAGATGATAGATAGATAGATACATGAATACATAGAGATAGATAGATATGAATGAGAACAAGGGGCAGCAGTGGGGGCTGTTGCTGAAAGAGGAGTTATAAAGGGCCAGTGGGGAAAGGAGAGGGCAAGAGCTATCGTAACAAACCCAGATTCAGAGAAGTTCCAAATCAGGAGTGAGTAGAAGCTGTGATGTCAAGGAAGCTGGTTGGGAAGAGGCTGAAAAGTGAATAGGCACACAGAGGTGTATTATTTTAATGCTGAACTGAGAACTGTCTAGGACCTCACAGTTCTCAGTTCTCTGTGAGGCTCTGTATTATTATTTTGCCTGTTCTTAAAATGTCTATGAGAATCTACCTTTTCTCTTTTTCTCTTTCTCTTTCTCTCTCTCTCTCAATACATACATACACACACATATATATATACTGAAAATATACCCCGTCCCTCTGCTCTCCTCATAGTGTATGGCATACTAGTTAAATCTATAACTTTAGTACTCAGAGAAGAGGATCCTGAAGCTTTAGAATGTTACTGTAATTTAAATAGATACAATTTTCTTTTATTCCTGAGACAAAAGATGATAAATACATATTACTGTGCCGGTCCCTCTTTTCCTTCTTAAGTCTAAATTCTAAATATATTTCAGTACACTGCACTATTAACCATTCTTACTAACTGTGAGAATGACCACATTATAATGTAAAAAGTGATCATCTTGCTTCTGGAGATGAGAAAGTATTTCTTAAAATGTTCGGCAACGCATAATTCCAACATATGGTATGTTCATGCCCCTACACCTACCACAGTTCTGTCACATACTCCTTGCCTGTGTTTAAAACAACTGCAAATTGATTTCACCAATGGGTATAATATGTTTCTGCCATGAAAATAAGAAAGTGAAAACAAGGAAGAGGTCCCCAAACAGAACAGTCTTATGAAGATATTATTGAATTAATGAGTATCTAAGAATGTGCAGAAAAAACTGCACCTGTGTTACCACTAAAAATAATATTGGCAAGTGCTTACTGAAGGATAATCAGTCCAGAGTTGCCTATGTGACCAGAAATAGGCATTATATGATGCTCTAAATACAGAAAAGCCTAACACTAATTACACAAACCATTCCCACTGCAAGTTACTTGTTTAGTGCTCTTCAATACAGTATGAGAAAACTTGCAGCATCTGGGCCTGCATATTTTGATAACATCCTTGATGAGGAGGCATCTGATCAGTCCTTTTTTGTTGCCGGACCTCAGGCGGTTTAAGTAACCATCCTGGCCTTCATTTTAGCATCCTCACTGGTAAGACGAGGGTTAAATTCCACCTGTGTTTTCATACAACCCTCTTTGGAGCTCTATGACTTCTGAAAATTCTTTAGAGGATTGACAAAAAAAAAAAAAAAAAAAGAAAAGAATGAATTTCAAGTACTCTCTTCCAAACGTTAATATTTAAATTGCCTTAGAAACCTGTTAATCGTTCTGAGCTTAAGTATCCCTTCTAGTTCTACAATTACAGGAATCAATCCACATTGGTATTGAGATAAAAGCTTTTACGTAGATGTGTTCTGTGACAAAGTGAACTGGACTTAATGCAAGGGTAGCACAGTTATATAAATAAATAATTTTTGGGTAACAGATTATCGTTGCTCATAGAACCTCAGGTTGATAATGTAATTCTTATAAGAAGTGACTTGTGTTTTGCCACATTTTGGTGAGGACATTATCCAGGTTCTAGAGAAAAGGTTACTCTCCTTGTATCACTAACATGTACAGTTACTAGCAAATTGTTAATCATAACAATTCATATACTTCTCTGAACAAAGAATATTATAAAATATGTTCTATGCAGCGGATTTCTTTTGCTGTAAAAACATGTCTGGTCTAAAAAGATGTCCCTACTTTGTATGAGGACTAGTTTTAAATGAAATCTTATCCTAACTGTAACTTGTCTATTTATGGTTCTAAGGAGAGGAGTTACAAACACTCTATCTGTAAAATATTATTTTTTCACTTGTAAAATAATTTTCTGCCGATTCTGATATCTATGCTGGCTTATAAATTGTCTTTCTAAAGCTTCAAATTCCTCAAATAAGAAGTAGATTAGCAACAAGAAGAAGAAAAGACTAGAAGAGGGTTAAAATGTAATTTACCTCTGAAAAATGTGCTAATTTCATTAGATGGTGTTTTCTCTCCCTTCAGTATGCTATGGTTCACAGACAAGACCAGTGAAACTGGGTGAAATTATTATATGATTCTTTGTGTTCAAACTTTATTTTGACCTACATAGAAATAAATACTAGTTGGAGGATATAGAATTCTAAATGACAGGTGTGGTTGAAACAAACCATATAAAATCTCTTAAAATTTTAAGATGTTGTTATTCTTGGTATAAGACAGCAACTACAGTTTCTGTATTATAGAAGCCAAGCCCTAAAATCCTAAAGTTCAGAACAGAGAAAATAAAGAAAGAGAACAAAGGACATCTGAGAAATGGCAGCAATAGAAAAGGAAACAGGTTTTGGAAAATTACAATTGACTCATTATGTAGCTAGAAATAACATAAATGATTGTCTTCTATATAAGTATGTGTGAGTGTGTGTTTATATATGTATATATACGATATCATCCATATCACATATATATATGATATATATGTGTGTGTGTATGTGTGTGTATATATATATATATATCTCATATCATCATATCACACAATCCTGGTGATTAATAAGTAAAAAATGGTGTTATTACCACCAAAATCATAAATCAATAATTCATTACTGAACTCCCATGTTACTTGATTGGGTCATTTTTAAAAAAGTTTTTTGTTTGAACGAATAAAGAGCTGATTAGTTCAAAATAACTCCATATTTTCAGACTCTTTCAAATGCATTTTGAAAAAATTCCATTTTGCTAAGCCTGGTGGCTCATGCCTGTAATCCCAGCACTTTAGAATGCCAAGGTGGGTGGATCACAAGGTCTGGAGATCGAGACCAGCCTGACCAACATGGTGAAACCCTATCTCTACTAAAAACACAAAAATTAGCCGGGAGTGCTGGTACACACTTGTAGTCCCAGCTACTCAGGAGACTGAGGCAGGAGAATCGCTTGAACTCAGGAGGCAGAGTTGCAGTGAGCTGAGATTGCACCACTGCACTGCAGCCTGGGCAACAGAGTGAGACTCCGTCTCAAAAAAAAAAAAAAATCCATCATTTTATTTCTAGGATGGGCTGATGAGAAAAGAGCAAAACCTGAGCATATCTTAGTAAAATGCTTGAACTCTAAGGATAAGGTAAAATAATATTACAGCTCTCAGACAAAAAGACCAAGTACATCGAACAAAGCTCACCTGCAACACTGGACACAGGAAATGGTAGCCCAGCATTTAGAGATTACTGAGAGAGAACACTTCACTGTGAGAACCCTGAACACCTCCAAGAGTCCACTGAGCTAAAAGGAAGAAAGTAATTGGAGGATTTCCAACAATTTTACTGGTCTATCATTCACATATCCCATTGGGGGAAAATATTTGAAATTAAGAATCAAACTAACCAGGACAACCAGATGATTACCAGACCAGTGTTATGCCTCTCTTGCTTTACTCTTTCTTTTCTTTCCTTTTCCCTCCCCTTCCCTCCCCTCTACTCCTCTCCCCTCGGCTCCCCTCCCCTTTTCTCTCTTCTTTTCAACAGAATCTCCCTTTGTCACCCAGCCTGGAGTGCAATGGTGCGGTCTCGGCTCACTGCAACCTCAGCCTCTCAGATTCAAGCGATTCTCCTGCCTCAGCTTCCCGAGTAGCTGGGATTACAGGCATCTGCCACTATGCCTGGCTAATTTTTGTATTTTTAGTAGAGACGGGGTTTCGCTATGTTGGTCAGGCTGGTGTCGATCTCCTGACCTCCTGATCTGCCCGCCTTGGCCTCCCAAAGTGCTGGGATTACAGGCGTGAGCCACTGCACCATCCTCTTGGTCTACTTTCACATCACCTCCCAGTCTCACTCTCCATGACCTTTCACAAAGCTCTGGGAGCACTAAAAGCTGGAGACAGTACAAGGAGATGAATGAGTACTCCATGCCCTCTTCTCACTGCTACTCTCCAAGCCATAAATTTGTTCTAAACCTGTGGGAGGAGAAGTTTTGCACTAGATTTGAAATAACTATTATAAACTGAAAATAACCTCAATTGCCTAAATTAAGATTCTTCTTATAGAAGAATGAGTAGAAAACGATGTTGTTTGTTCAACCTGCAATAACGAATAAGAAAAGGAGAATGACGGTTGTTAAGAATCAAGCCAAGTCCTATTTGTATCACATTGAGTACAGACCATCCAGTAAGCCATCTGTACTTGTATTTTAAGGCACTGTTGTATGTGCATCTTTACATACACTATGTAGAGAGACTGGCTTGGAATGAATGGGAAGGGGACACCAGCAACAGCAAAAATACTAACGATGAGATAGAGGTTTTATATTTTTGGTAGAACAGGGATTCTTAGAAGTTTCCTGGCTATCTACTTTAAATACTGCCTGGAGGAATCAATACATTTTTCAGTGTAGCTTGTTGAGTTTCAAAGTAGTAAAATTAGATCAGTTAATCAAGAAAGGGCAATTCAAAAAAAGTTTTATGCTATTTAGCTGTAAAATTAGCTCTTTAAAAAGTAAGAACTAATTGCTACAAGTTGAAGGTGCATTTCAGAAATACACAATTTTAAATGTGCTATTCTCTGTAAGTGTTTCTTGGTGTATTTTAAATTTCTCACTGTGAAATAGAATCTTTGGCTGTGGGTCATCCATGTCTTCAAGAGGCTAATCAAACTCTCTTTCTCTCTCTCTTCCTCTCCCCCTTCCACTTTCTCGCTTTTTCTCTGTCTCAGTAGATAAATTACCCTTGTTTGTATGGTGGTGGTCTTTGCCAGCCATTGGTTTTCTTTGACCCTAGGAATACCACTTTCTGTTTGATCAGTGTTTCCTGTTCTGTTGTTGCCACCATCCTTCCTTAAACACATTACTATCCAATCTGGTTTCCCATTTCCAGTAGCTGTCAAATAAGTCTTTATAATATTTGTCTTTTACATTTTGGAAATAGTTTTCTGGTTCTTAAATTCTACTAGGTCAGTGGCTCATGTATCACAAATTTCTACAATTGTGTCTGGCATATGTTTGGTGTCCAGAAATATTTGTTATGTTAAGTAGTATGATTTATTTCACTTATTTCCAATTCTTTTCTCAGATAAAAATTATAAACCTTATTTCACAGATTCTGATTACTGAGCCCGTCTTCTGTCCTTGATTCCCTTTTTGAATGAATCTCCAGTAATCATGAGCCTTTCTGAGTCGCATTCATCTAAAAGCTATTTGTAGGTCCGTGTTGACATATGCTTATTATGCCAACTGCTTCTTTTATCTGTCTTTCAGGTTATGTCAATCAATTAGCAATGCAACAGTAGTCCTGGATTTCAATAATAATCATCATCATCCTTACTATTATTCTGTTCTAAGAACTAATAAGAATTTTGGTTTTGTTCTAAGTTGAAAGCCTGTATTATCTATTACAACTTATCAGATAAGAAGAAATACTCCACAGGAGATGATTACAAATGTCTTCCAATAAAATCAGATTACTATTATAGGCTATAGCACTATAGCAATACAGGAAATATTTCTGAGCAAGTAATAATTACATAAATACATGTGGCTTTGTGCTTACTGCCATTAGCTACCACACTGTTAAAATACGGTTAATTATAAGAAAGAAAAGGGATTAATTGTTTTTGAGATAGCAATATGAGGGAATTCTTGACAACATTTTAACAACCACAACAATGAAGGAATGAAATCTGGGTTATGGATTCTGCTTCCCTCTCTGCACTGAATTTTGTTTCTAAATTCTATAACCGATCACTCTCTTGTTTGTAGGATATTATTGCTATAAATGCTGAACTCCTGCCGCCAGCCAGCCAAACTGTATCTTCCATCTCTCACTTTTCAGGTCCTGCAATTTATTAACGTTACTTTTGCTGGCTCATGGGGTTTAGTTGAATAAACTGTTTTCCCTATATATTCACCTGCATAAAAGACTGATCAACCGGGTGTGATGGCTAATACCTGTCATCCCAGCACTTTAGGAGGCTGAGGCAGGTTGGATCACCTGAAGTCAGGAGTTCAAGACCAGCCTGGCCAATATGGCAAAAGCCTGTCTCTACTAAAAATACAAGAATTGGCTGTGCGTGGTGGCATGCACCTGTAATCTCAGCTATTCTGGAGGCTGAAGCAAGAGAATCACTTGAACCTAGGAGGAGGAGGTTGCAGTGAGCTGAGATCGCACGACCGCACAACAGCCTAGGTGAGAGTGAGACTCCATTTCAAAAAAAAAATAAAATAGACTTATCAGATTTTCACTTTTTCCTTAAATTACAGCATCAATTTCAGGGACAAATTTTACATTTATCATATTCTAAAACTTTATAAAAAAAATTTAGTCCACAAAAGTTTAGATCTATCTCCTAGACTGAAAATACCCTGCTTCCCTTTTCTATTTTTCTTTATATCTACTTACTTTCCAGTGTGATTGCTGTTAGTAATCAGTGTCATTTTCCAATTTCAGGTCTAGGATTACAGTGTTTGAAGAAGCGAGGCAAGAATATTCCCCATTTGCTTTTGCCATAAGAAGAAAAAGGTTTCACTTTTCCTCCACAGTCAGACTCTTGGTAGGTTTTCTAGATGAGTTACCAGTATCTCAAACTCGAAATGAGATAATATGCCCTAATGGCCCCATTTCAAGAATCACAGCTGTCACCAAAACACACGTCTAACTTATGCAGGAAAGAAAGAACCTGGAATGATTATATTTTTTTTCTGTGTCAAGTTGACTTAAAATCTTGTATCTGAGTCTAGTAACAGATACACACTACACACATATACACATTGTTACATAAGTATAAACGTTATATATATCTTTTCTTTAAATTATACAGATCTCTAGTGATAATCATTAAATAATTAATCCTGGTATGACAAACATTTATCAAGTTCTGTCAGCTCTGCTAATATTATAATGCTGTGCAGAATGCTGTGTTGGGAAGTTTCTTGGCCATGATGGGCCAAGGTAGAAAAGAACATTACAGTGTGTTAACTATGTCTGTAATATTGTTATTGGAAGAGGTAAAAAAGCAATCTATTTGTTATCCATGACCTAATCAAATTATCTATGCGAAAACTCCTTTCGTTTTTTTATTGAAATAATATATAAACATACATTCAATGAGTAGAATTTGATTGAACACTTCATAATTTCTAATTATGAGACAATGTATTATGCTTCAATCAGGAGTTACTAATTAAGCATTAGTAAAACTTCTTAATCCAATTTAATTGATGGTGAGAATAAACCAATTTAGGAAAATAAAACAGTGTCATTATTTTGAAGTAAACTACTGAGAAGGATTAGCAAAAGGGAAGTTGTATTCGTGGTCTTAGGGAGTACCATTCACACACTATAGTGTAAATGTCACCCCCTAGAGTTGCACAAGACACAACTCTCACAACCATATGTGGCAATCCTGGTGTCTGACACTAAAAGAAAGAAATAGTAAAAAATATAATAGTGGCAATATTTGTTTACCTCTTTATAGAATATAAAGGGAAGAGGAGTACATCAACATAATTAAAGGATCTATTAGTTTAGGATTTCATATCCTATTTTTCATTACCCATCAAACAATTTATTTTAAAATTCTAACCTGTATTTTTAAGGTAATCAAATATAATGAAAACTTTAATATTTCACCTCCCCAAAGTACTAAAGATTTAAAATTAGCAATGTTCAAATTAAAGGTATTTTATTGACTCTTGACACTCTACTTGTTTTTATAAGACTACCGTGTGTGAATGGAGACCAACAGGCTGGAAATTTTCCCCAGGCCAATAATAATTGTTTTATCTTCAACAATCCACTTAAAATGCTGAAACTGGGTTGTTTTCCAATATTTTATAATATTCAGACAGTTCACGAGGCGTTCTAGGTTCTAAAGTTGGTTGTCTTGGACAATTATTACCTTTGGACATAAAGCAGGTTGAGTAAATTTTGGATAACATACAAGAGGAATGGAAGGTAAAAAGTTCTACCATGGAAAATCACTCCCTTTGTAGAAGAACAAGATGTCAGTGGAATTCCAGAGTCTTGTTCTATATGAGGCTTTTTTGTTGTTCTAGCATGCCTCTTACTGGTATTCTTCATCTACAATGTTTGCAAATGTTAATGTATAGACACATTAGCATTTCTGTGGGCTTTAATATCAAATGTCAAAAGAAACTTAGATCACCAATTGATTTCATAGAATAAAAATATGGGTAGTTCATTTTTGCTCCTTTTGGTTCTGGTGATGATTAAAATAGATCCCATCCTTCGCTTTCTGCTAATGCAAGCAAGGCAAATGGGATAAATTTAAGACTTATCAGAATAGCCCTCATGACATTTATATTCTAGCATAGAAACCAATGATAAGTAGGATACACACACACACACACACACACACACATAGATATAAAATATCTGAAAGTGATAGAAGGTATGAGGAAAATAAATAAGTGAAAAGGACTAGGGCATAATGGAAAAATGAATTATAATGTTAAAAAGAGTGGTCAGTGATACTATGAGCAAAATATAGTAAAACGGTAGATAGAAGGTAAAGGAGGCAGCTACTTTAGATTGTGTGGTTGGGGAAGAATTTTCTACAAAGCTAATATTTAAGCTGACAGCTGAATGCCTGGGAAACAGCCATGTCAACATTTTGGAGTATAATCTTCAAAGGCACTTTGTGAGTAGTAAGCCTGGATTGTTGGACGAACAAAAACCAGCATGTCTGAAGTGCGATGAATAAGAAGTCAGACATACAGAGATAAAATCATAGAGGCAGGGGTAGCATGGATAGGTCACACCAACCAAGGTAATATTTTCATTTTTCATCTGGATCTGCACATATGGTGCATCTTGATAGTGGGGTACTGGCCCCCAAATTTTACCTGGATAACTATTTTATCTCCTGCATCATTCCTCATGCCTTTAGTTAGCTATTCCATCATTCCATCAGTCAAACGATCAAATAAATATTTATTGTGCTAGGCATGATGCTAAGAGGGGGATACAGTGTTGACCAAGAGAGATACTACCAGCCCTATCCTCATACAGCATATATTTCAGTGGAGTGTATACAAATGAAATGATTACAAGAATCATTATGACTAGGAAGTGAGCAAGTGAGATGTATTATTGACATTTCTAATAAAAGAGTGTTAATCTAGCCTATATTATATATTGAGTTATATGACCCTATATATATATATCAAAAATATATATATATATAAATTGATGACTATGCAGAAAGTCATTCCTAGATATTTCTATATTTACTGTAACAATTAAAACATCCATCAATATTGTGCTTTAAAATTTTTAAGTCCCTTCATATGCATTACCCCATTTAATATTCACCATAACTGTGACAGAGGATGGTCAATTATAATTATCTATATTTTAAAGATGAATAAACTGAAGCTTTGAAAATTTAAATGACTTTTCTATAGTCACGAAGTGTGTTAGTAGTATATAGTCCTAGTCTCATCCTATACTATGTATTTTACCAAAGGTCTGGTCTGAACTAAATACAATAAAATTCCTTACTCAATACAGCACTAGGAATTTAGTTTGGAGACAAAAGGAAAAGAAAACATAGTATCCTCATTCTTAAGAAATATGAGATCTAGTTAGGGAGATGTTCTGATGAGCACCAGATAATAAATTGTGCAGAAATGCAGTGTACACATGAAGTTAAGGAATAATCAGAATGGTCTGCAATTATGCTATAACCTTGCCTTGACAGAAATTAATTTTTAAAGTGCACCTATAAATAGATTATTTGACTACATCTTGATGCTTTTAAATTCTTGAAGTTCTCTGGTTTTATTTTTCTTCACCCATTCTCAAAATCACTGCCAATCAATGAAACTTACCCACCATTTCCTCTTAGTTTATTGCTTATTTAAAAATCTACAGTTTCTTCACTGTGCAGATCTATCTTAGCTTTCTCTGTTGAAGACTGCCAGACACTCCAGAAAACTTTACTCAGTATTCTCTTCTAATTGTCTTATTCCCAGCTCCAAGCCTGATGCCAAGATTTCTATCTGAACGACTTCTTCCTAGAATGCTAAATCGTCAACCTTTAGGAAAGCTTCATTCATTTTACCTTCCTCTATTTCTTAGAAAATCAGTAGAGAATTCTACTCAATATGCAACCCTGAATTTGTTGCTCTACTAAATGAACACTCTCTGTTGCTCTCACACAATAAAGTGAGTTTATTTCTCCAATTTTTGCTTAAAGCCAACAAATGTCTGGCTTTACTAATATTGATTATTTTATATTATGTTTTATAATGAGCCAACACCTGGCATACCATCACATGAAAACACATTTGATATGATATCATTATCATTGTCTTCTTTCAAATATCACATATCTGATCTCTTTCCCTCTCCACTATAACAGGAAATTTTTTCCCTATTAATCATAAATTACAAATGATAACCTTTCAAGGGATTAAGATGCAATAAAAAGGTATACAACTTCAATTATATATGTCTGTTTATAAACATGTATTTTTCTTCATAACTATGAACTGGTGCATGGCATGACACCAGCATGACAAATAATGCTTTTAAACCATCACTATGTGACAACATACCAGGTCCTGTGTTAAGTGGTTTTGGTACCTATTTTATCACAGCTTTGTATTGATTTTATGGAGAGATCACTGGTTTGCAATACGAGTTTCCTTTAAAAAGTCAGTGAAGATCAAAGATGCATTTTAAAATAGAAGCTGATGAGAAACATCTCTGTAAAAAATGAAAGACACTTACAGGAACCAGGAATTTTTTAATCTCTTCCAATGCATGACTCATACGTGAATAAGCCTCCCCAGGTGGAGCAAACACTTCAATTAATACATGAAGTTCATCACTCAAATGGGCATATTTGGCTTCTCCACTCTTCCTTAGTTCTTCTTCCTGTGAAAAAGGTTCTTTTTAGAAATACAAATCCACTCATTTTACATTGATTTAACATTTACTGAGAATATGACAAAGGGGCATAATTTAAGCAAATTTTTCCAAAAGTAGAAAGAAAACCTTTGAGAAATAAAAACCTGCTACGAGCCATTTAAAGATTTTAAAATCATTTTTAAGTGTTTGAATGATTTAAAAAACTGGCATAACTATCATCCACAACAGATTTTAATCAGCTAAATGAAAATGCTAAACTCCTGAAAATAAGTCACAGAAATGCCATTAACACTGTAGTCTACATGACTACATTCTGGAAGGAAAGAATTGTTTTGCGCTTGATGTTTAGCATTTTGCAGATAGTTAAGTGAAAGATTGTCACTGTGTTCTTCAAGAAAATTAGAACTTTCTAGCTACTTTTTGATAAGTTAGGAAAAGGTTATTTGATTGTGATAAAAAGTAGGCTAACTATACAAATCAAGGCTTATTTCCAAGCCTATGTTCCCATCAGCCCAGATTATCAGCAAGCTTCATACCCACATCTTTTCTATCACTTGTTGCCTTTTTTTTTTTTGATCAATAAGGGTATATTAAAGGGATGGTTATTTAACACATTGCTGGTATTGATTCCGAATGCGCTACATAACTTCTACTTAACCAATGATACTAGGTTGGTGCAAAAGCAATTGTAAATTTTCTCATTAAAAGTCATGGCAAAACCTTTTAATGGCATTACTTTTAATGGCAAAAACCACAATTGCTTTTGCACCAACCTAATACATTTCTATTGGAATAGACTTTCCCTAGTACTGTGCCCAAGCCATTATTGAAACCTGGTTAATTCAGTACAGTTGCAGAGCAACAAATCAACATATCATATATATATATATATACATATATATATTTTGTAAATGTATGCTAAGTATTTTACACATATGATCTCTAATCACAATCATTTTGTACAGAATCATATGTTTCAGATTATGAAACTAAAGTTAGAAGACTTAAGTAGCTTCAGCCAAATTAGGATCCAAACTCAGTTCATTTTGCAAGCAGATTTGTATTTTTTAGATTTTCAATTATGTAAAATTTGGTGGAAAAGTTAACATAAATAACATTAATTATATTTTACCTTTCTTGCCCCTCACATAAACAATCAGCAGTTAACTTCACTAAATTTCAAAAAATAAAACTAAACAGGTAATTCTTAGTTTTATGTAGAGATTAGAAACATGACATGAATAGACCTAACCCTGACTTAAAAAAGAACAAATTTGTTGTTGATGTCATGGGAATTAACTGTATAACCCATGGTAATGTCAGTATTTATCTGTTTAGAAATGCTCAGAGTTTTAAAAGATAAAGGATCCATGAAAGAGGTGGGAAGGCATCCCTTCTTTCCTGTATATATACTCTTCAGCTACTCAAATTCTTCTGATAATACCACCTTGCAGCCTGGAAATCCACTGTTCACTTCTCTAAGGATACTTTCAAACTCTAACTAGGATATATATATACATATATATATATATACATAGTATATATATAATATATAAATATATAATTATACTTTGAGTTCTGGGGTACATATGCAGAATGTGCAGGTTTGTTACACAGGTATACACGTGGCATGGCAGTTTGCTGCATCCATCTGCCCATCACCTACATTAGGTATTTCTTCTAATGTCAGCCCTCCCTAATCCCCCTATACCCTGCTATCCCTCCCCTAAACCCCCAAACCCCGGAAAAGCCATGGTGAGTGATGTTCCCCTCCCTTGTCCATGTGTTCTCATTGTTCAATACACACTTATTAGTGAAAACATGTGGTGTTTGCTTTTCTGTTCTTGTGTCAGTTTGCTGAGAATGTTGGTTTCCAGCTTCATCCATGTCCCTGCAAAGGACATGAAATCATCCCTTTTTATGACTGCATAGTATTGCATGGTATAGATGGTACTGGTACCAAAACAGAGCTATAGACCAATGAACAGAACAGAGAACCCAGAAGTAACACAACACATCTACAACCATCTGATCTTTGACAAGCCTAACTAGGACTTTTTAACTTAAGAGCTTTTCTTAGCAACCAATTATCAGTTTGAGGAGGAGAAGCACACTAGACTGAATGAAAACCCACCTATGAGGTGTAGCAAACATTTCTTTTGTCTTTGGGTCCTGCTAAGAAGATGCAAGCTGCTTGTTTGTTATGGGGCCAGCTTGTTTGGGCACACTTACTGAAGTAATTAAATCAGAGATTTCTTGACACTGTCTCTTTCTATTACTTCCTGTATTGATTCCCATCCGGTTATTTTTGTGTTACTCTCTTCTTACAACTACAATTTCCTAGGGAATTCAAATAAGTTTTGCCTCTATTAAGCAAAATAAAATGGTCATTGAGTTGTATTTCCTAGAGTGACATGTCCAGTTCATTACAGAGCTCAACAAAATAAAGAAAACAGCAGTTAATTGACCCTACTATCCTTGGAAGATACAGTGGTGATCATCATTTTCTACCTGGGATGACCCTTTGTAATCACATCTTCCATAAGCAGTGTGTCCAAGAATTTCACAAAGACATAGGGCTCTTTATAGGGAGATTATCGTGCAGGAAAATGTTTCTACATTGCCAAGAATAGTAGCTACCTGCTTTTTGTATTTTATGAATAATATATCATAAATTGTTCATAATATAATGTGGACCATGTATTCCTCCTTTGTTCTACTCCAGCTGCTGGTATTTTGCCCTTCTAGATCCTCCTCTGAGGCATCACACCATCACCACCACCATCACCAGAGTAACTGAGGTGACGGCTTTTAAACACCTAGGTGCATATCATACACACGATACATATGTAGTCTTTTCTCACATATCTAATTAGAGAAGAGATCTTTACTACCATCCATTAAACTGCCTCATCAAATTAACTACATATTTCCCCCCACATGAAGTTTTTAAACTAATATCTAAGACAGTTTGACTGTGCAGGCTAGTAGATTCCTCTCTAGTGCACCCAAATGCATCAGCTCCCATCTCTTAAATTGTATAAACAAGAGTCAGCATCATGTGTTCACAAATCTATTTATACTAGTAGTATTTGCTATTGTATGCTTTGTTATGGTATTTTACTGTATTTTTATATTTTTCCTTTCAACACAATCATTATGAAATTGCCTAACAACACATTTCTAAGAACTTATCTTCATCGTTAAGCACATATGACTATCCAGAAATAATGAAGCTGAAGGTAAACAACTCTACTTGTGAAATATGCAAGAAAGTAGGAAGTGTTGTTTCCAAGAAAAACCATAGACGGTATGAAGTATGAATGTTATGTTTTTATCAAGGCAAAATATCATTAATCTGGTGCTAACAGACTCAGTTTTTTTTTTTTTTAAGCATGAAGGTGGGAAACAATAAAACAAAACCTGAATGGATATGAAAAATTTTTAGAATGTTTGTTAGTGGGAAATAACTCATATTACATTGATATGAAAAACTGTAGAATTTTTATAGAAAATAAGTGTTATGTTGCCTGGTCAAAGCTGGCTACATTTGAATGGGTTTCTTTACAAAGATTATTATTTTATTATTTTTTGAAACAGCATCTTGCTCTGTTGCCCAGGCGGGAGTCCAGTGGCATGCCATCTCGGCTTACTGAAACCTCTGCCTCCCAGTTCAAGCAATTCCCCTGCCTCAGCCTCATGAGTAGCTATGACTACAGGCACACATCACCATGCCTGGCTAATTTTTGTATTTGTAGTAGAGACAGGGTTTCACCATGTTGGCCAGGCTGGTCTCAAACTCCTGACCTCTGGAGATCCACCCACCTTGGCCTCCCAAAGTGTTAGGATTACAAGCATGAGCCATCGCACCCAGCCAGATTTTAATGGACTTGTGATCTAAGGGATCAAAATGATGCCCATTTATCAACTAAGATGGGCCTAAGGCTAAGAAAACATAAGTTACTTGTGAGTCCAGTGTTCAGGACCCAGATGGCATGGCAAATTTCCAAAGTCCTACCACAATAAGGAAAAGTACACCTTAGCTAAACTTCCTACCAATAGAGCTATCAGGCTGATTTACAACTCAACCCACCACAACTCTGACTGGACAGAGGATAGACCTTACAAGTATTCTTTTCTGATTAGCTATTGCAAAACTTAAGCCAGTTTCAGCCAGCTTACAGGGGCTGCATACAAACTCTTTGTGTACTGCAATTCACCTTTTGACATAAAGAGCTGAATTCCATGTCATTTTAATGCTAAAACCTCACCTCAAAATGAACATGGGATGTATGTTACACACGTTTACCCACTGGGTATGCCCTCTGTTCTCTCGTAAATGGTATAGCTTTTCCCCCAAACCTGCTGAATATGTATAATATAGGCCCTGTGGAGCATAAAACCTATTCTGTCCTTCCCTTCTTTCCTTCTTTATATTTATTTTTATTTTTTATTGTACTTTACATTCTGGGGTACATGTGCAGATCATGCAAGATTGTTGCATAGGTACATTCATGGAAAGGTTGTTTGCTGCCTCCATCCCCCATCACCTATACCTGGTATTTCTCCCCACGTTATTCCTTCCCACCCTCCCTCCCACTATCCCTCCCCTAGCCCCCGCAATGGACCCCAGCATGTGATGCTCCCCTCTCTGTGTCCTTCTCTTCTTTAAAGAAAGAGCACTTTTGATCCACACTGGAGAGTTTCTCTTCTCAATTTGCAAGCTGATATTGTCAATAAAGCTTTCTTATCTACTATTTAGCCATCCTGGTGGTCTTTCAAATGACAACTTTTATATCAATAGATCACTGATTCAAAACTAGAGTTTCGTTTTTCTCTGTTAAAACAATAATGTTTTCTTGGATTATTGGTCTGCTCTTAAGAAATTATAAAAGCTTTTCTTTACCTGTTATATAATCTGCCTAGAAATCATTCTGTGTCTTATCAGAATAATTTCTTATGCTTTATGTTAACATTTATCACCTTTAATTATTTAAGAGAACCAAGTCCTCTCACTTAAAAAAATAACTTAGAGTTATTTAATTTGTTTGTTTCTTGTTGTTTCTTTTCTCCCCACAAATATGTTACCTCCTATACATACTTTTGAAATCTTGTCACTTAGGTAAGTGGATAACGAAGTATTGTTTCACAGTGACCTGTAATCCTATTTAATGAAGTGTTCAATCTTTTGACATGTTTGACAATTTGTAAAAATCAGATTCTAAATGAAGTCTGCTTGACCTCGAATGGATTTAGATTTTTCAGAGAGCCCCTGGAAAATCTCTAAGGATTCATGTTCTCTCACTTTGTAAAAAGCGAGGCGTTAAACTAATTAGGTTCATTTGATATGTTAAATTGCATGGGAAGAAGAGATACTTAAATTTCCTGATATTATATTTGTATGGGTAGATTTTATTGTTTCGGAAATTTTATGAAGTTCCCAGGAATTGGTCAATAATGTTGATCTCCCTGATATGTCTTGGTATAATACAGTCAGTCATAATTCTATGATTTAAATTCCATAAATTAAATATTGTATTCCACAGAAACCACCAAAATCCCTTGTCAATTGTACTATAATGAAGTCTCATCAGATCTTTAACATTGTCATTTTAAGCTTGTCATCCATAGGTAGTTACTATTAATATCTTACTCTGATGCTTTCCTGAAAGCCCTTGCAAGCAGCTACTAGCTAGCATGCCTTGTCTTCACAAAAAGGGATTCCCTCTGAGACCCACAGAAAGGACTATGACAAGTACTGTGGGATGCAACCTTCTGATGTCATTAAATACTTTTAAGAACATACCACAAAACTGAGTAAGGATTTTTAGAACTCTAGTGGAGACGCTGAAGAGTTCATAAGACCCCTCATAGAATCAAGCAGAACAGGAAGTAATTATATGGGCCACAGTAGATTAAGAAAGGATGACTATAATTTTTATGGCCTTTGTTTGAAACAGTATTGGTTCTTTAATGTTCTCTTTTCTGAATTTAAGGAACTCTTTTCTCTTTTCTCAAGCTATCTATAATTCATACTGTTTGAATTGATGATACTTTTATAAACAAAAATGAAATATATATCTTTTTCTCTTTGTCTAATTCCTTTGGAATTGGGAAACTCTTATTGAATATTCTTATTTTCATGGCAATATAGTTGTGTAAGTTTAATAGAAAAAAAAATTGTGATTGGAAACATTGATTATATAACCATAGCTTGGATTGGAATGTCATATTTGAGAACTATGTGCAGCGGATCAGGTGTGCTCAGGCAGTTTTGAGTAATTAAGGTTTTTTTCTTTACATTTTTCTTTTTATTTTTTTATAGTGACTAAATCTCACTATGTTGCCCATGCTGGTCTCAAACTCCTGGGCTCAAGTGATCCTCTCAGTTTGGCCTCCCAAAGTGCTGGGATTACAGGTGTGACCTACCACACATGGCATGGACATAACTAAGATTGACTTTATGGATCCGCTTCTTGCCCTGTTGGAAACACTGGCCTGATACCTAGATTACAGGTTTTCTAGCCTTTAAGATGAGTAACAAAGGTCACTTCTGGATGGGCCTAGAATACTTCGGATATTCTGAGAACCCCGAGAAGAGATGAATTTACCAAACTTTATAGGTACTACAGGTGAAGTAAGGTGGTTGGTTCTTGGCTTGGTTTCATAGCATTGAGAAGACTTTTAAAAGTCCAATCTGAGATTCCTTATGTTAATAAAAAACTCCAGCAGAGGAAATTTAAAAAGATCCATGTGGTCAGTTATCACTATTGCTTCCCTTAGGTTACAATCAAGCTACATCAAATGTAATCAGACTTGTTTTGCAAACAAGAATTATTTTCCTTTGATTATCATTGATTAAAAATGAGGTTGACTGTAAAGACAAGGTTTATATTTCAATAAAAAACTATAAACAACTCTTATGGGTCATTAGATTCTAATCTTTATTGTCTTTTAGCTATGTGCATCTCTTTGTAAACTGGGTCCTACCATCTCGTTAATTTTGTCAGTAATTAACAGCTCCACTTTCTCTCCCAACCACCTTACTTGGCATCACTGAGAACTAAAACTGCCACTTCACCAAAATCCTGTAACAAAAGCTTGCTGACTTCACATAAACACCAAAAGATTTATTGCTGAAACAGTTTGGGCCACTCAAAAAGTTCACCAGAACACCTGCACCTTCCATGCTGTGTTCCAGAAATTAACCATGACTATAACCATACCACTTCTGTTCTCACTTAAGATACTTAGAGTCCAACATCAAGAACTCTTCTCAGTGGGCTAGACTATTAACTTAAAAACTGGATTTATAGTCTGCTCCAACCATTCATCTTTGTTTTTCTGTTTCCCTTTCACAAATATCATACTTCATAATTTTTAACCTAAAATTTCTCCCCAGAGCAATCAATCTAGCTCTGTGTGTGTGTGTGTGTGTGTGTGTGTGTGTGAAATTTCTAGAGAAGTTTCAGATGGGAGAAAAGCAGAACCCATTTGGAGCACCAGGGTTCTTACAAATGTTATTTTAAAGTGAAAACAGTTGAGCTAAAGAAGCAGATAAAAAATATGATCTGAACGTCCCTAATCTTACCTAAACAGACGTTTACTGAAGTCAGTTACCATAACCCCTACCTTCTGGAGTGGTCTCTAGTCAGGGAAGTGCTGACCTTAGGCACTAGGACATTCCAAAATATTGTATAAACAAGCCTTATCCGAACCATCCATTCATTAAAACCTGAAAACTTCCCTTTCCTAAAGTTTGGTATATAAACTTTATCCCTGCCTAATCAGTAAACTACTCAGTACTAAGCAACTGCCCCATGACTGTGTAAGTAAACTTTGTCTTTTCCTTTGTTAATCTATTGCTGTTAACTTGCAAGCCTCCAACCAACTGGACCCAAATTAGAATAGGAAGTTTTCTGCCAACCTTAAATATGCATATTCAGGTACAATTCATTTTATGATTAAAAAAAACTACTCAAAGTATGCACCACATCACATATTTGTTCTGAAATTATAAGCACAAACACAGGCTGTGTAAGTAAACAAAAAATAGAAGGTTGTAATCCAAAAGACTATTGTGGTGCTCATAAACATATTAGGATTCAGTAATTTTTTTGACAATAGCCTCTCCCACCTAGTCCCTCCTATGGACAATGGTATGGGCAGTTGCACTGGTTCTAATTAAGCTATTCCAACTTTAGGAGAATTAATCGTTGTATAAATGCAATGCTTACTCTTTTTCACCCTGAAATCAACGTTATGAAATCTTTAGAGTCCAAAGAGTAAGGTGTATATATATATATATAAATTTACTTATCTCTATGTATAAACACAAATATTTCAAAACTCAAATTTCAATATTTCAAATACCAACCTTTCCTGTAGAGATTCTTATATATCCCTGCGTCCAGGAAGAGTCTTGGACCAGAACTCAAAAGCTGCCTTAGAACTACTAACTGTGTAAAACTGCAGCAAGTAGTTTGCTCTTGTGGTTCCCAGCTAACTTCATATGCAAAAGAAGAGGAGGTAACCCAAGAGAAAATTTTCAAACGTTGTTATCGGGAGTCACAGAGGTTCCAGAAGGCACTTCAGGGATCACCATGGATCAAAATGAGGATCCTTTCCTATGCATTCAACAACATCAGCTCAAGCTGAACCTCGTTATACATAAAAGTTTCAGATGAGACAATAATGTTCTGCAAGTCCAATAAACCAAAAGCAATAGGCAACATTTGACATGATGATGTCTCAAGTTTCTCACAGGCTCAGGAGTTTATGACTTATGATGTGACTTTCCTTCACAGGCATCCTGATACTTAGAACTTGAGTATTAGAAAATACTATGATCCAAATACAGCGTCTTCCATGATAGATGACCAGCAAAATTAAAAATAAATTACCACTTTTCTGTTAATATTTAAGAATCTACAATATAGAAATTTCTGCAAATTTCATGTACATATGTAATTTAATCTTTATAGAACCATAGACACATTGGGTGGATTTTGGAAGCACTACAGTATAGTGGTTTAAAAAAATGAATTTGGGAGTCAGAGAAAGGTAGATTTGAATTAACAGGTCTGATATTTATTATTTGTGTTGTTTGAAGAAAGCTGTTTAATTTTTAAGCTTTAGCTTCTTAATCTGTAATATAGGAAGACTGTGGAGCTCTCATGTGAAAATGAAATGAGGTAACATACATCAATTGCAAGTACAGTGCCTGGCATACTATAAACACTCAAGGAAAGTTAAAGTTTTTCTCTCAGAGAAGCTAAGTAAGTTGGTTGTGGTCATTCAGTTAGTAAGGGGTTTGAAAGTGGTCTGCCCTATGCCAAAGCCACACTTGTATGTTAATAAAGGTTTATTCTGTACATAAAATTCACTTGAAATAATATAATTACAAGGTTTCCAATTAAATGTTGCATTGATGTAAGGAAGAGTATAACAGTTTGATGTTAGTTTAGTTATTAAGTTAATTTAAATGTATAACTTAAAGAAAACATATACTTGAAAATTATTCTTAACCAAAAAGCTCAAGTGTTTTAGAAAGATAAGGAAAAATAAACATCACTATGTTTCTTAGTCTGGTCAGGCTGCTATTACAAAATACCATAAACTGAGTGGCTTAATCAACAGACATTTATTTTTCATAGTTCTGAAGGCTGGGAAATCAAAATCAAGATGCCAATTGATTCTGTTCCTGGTGACGGCTCTTTTCTTGGCTTGCAGAAAGGTCATCTTATTTTTGTATCCTCCCACACATGGCAGAAAAGAGAGGGCTCTGGAACCTCTTCTTCCAAGGGTACTAATCCTACCATGGGGGGGGGGTTCCATCCCTATGATCTCATCTCAACTTAATTACCCCTAAAGACCGCACCTCCAAATACTGTCACATCAGAGATCAAGGATTCAACATATAAATTTTGAGGGACACAAACATTTAGTCCACAGAATCATGTGTACTTTCCTGAATTTGTACCTTTCAAACAAACTGTAAGGTTATTGTCTACAATATGTTACAGGGATCACATAACATGGACCACATATCACAGCAGTTAACAGACAGTTTCTATTTCATGACGGCCAGAATTTAAAATTCCAGCTTTTCCACTTAATAGTGCATAAACTTGGGCAAGTGACTTCACTATTTCATCCTTCTAATCCCTCACCTATAAAAATGTGGGTAGTTCTAACAGTAATAACGCAAGACCAAATCAAATATTACTCTTACTAGATAGTATCATTAAAAAATCTTAGTTTTAATACAATATGCTAAATTATATATAAACCAAAAGAGTTAAACTTCTAAAATCCCAATTAATTTCACAGGAGTAGCTCTTCCAGTGACAGAAATAAACCAAATTAACAAAAAAGTTGAAAACGCATGATATGCAGTATATGCATGTTTTATTTTATTATTATTTTTTTATTATTATTTTTTTTTATTTTTTGAAAGAAAGAAAAAGAGAGGAAAGAAAGTGAGAGTGAAAGAAAGAAAGAAAAAGAATGTATGAGAGAAAGAAAGAGGAAGAAAAAGAGGGAGAGAGAACAGGATTCTTGTTCTACTGCCCAG
>CAUYLG010051332.1:0-18277 GCA_963573385.1 Cacajao melanocephalus | reverse complement strand
GGCGAGACCCCTTCTCTATTAAAAAAGATAAGAAAAGAGGGCCAGGCATGGTGGCTCACGCCTGTAATCCAAGCACTTTGGAGGCCAAAGCGGGTGGATCACCTGAGGTCTGGAGTTCAAGACCAGCCTGACCAACATAGTGAAACTCTGTCTTTTAAAAAAAAAAAAAAAAAAGGAAGAAGAGAAAAGAAAAGTCACATGTGTATCTTCATAGACTTGAGCACACAATAAACAATCTAAACCATCTGAAAGAAGGAATGGCAGGTCCAGATGAGAGCAGTTAGATCTAGGGCAGCATACATGAAGGGGTCCTACCTTCATCAAGTGCTTGTTAACCCACTTGGTGAACGTTTTCTTCTGAACCCGGTCCCGTTCATCTGTAAAAGAAACACAGAGAAGGCACTGACTTAGTGCTACTCAGGCAACAGGTTCCCACACCACTGCCCTGCCCGTACCTCTGTTTCTCTAGGACAACTTACCCACATAACTGTGGGACAGTGACTTCTTAGGAAGGTTTGGCCTATCTGAACTTCCTCTTTGGTCCTGATCATGTTGGCACTTTACAAATCAGACAGAATCATCATGTGCCTCAAATATCATATCATGACAAAGTCTCCTTAGCATGATAATTTGAGCAGAGCACGGAGCAGAGTGATTCCCCACTTCCCTCACAACAAGCTTCAAAAACCCAAAGCCGTGATACCACCAACAGACGGGTGGCTTTGGCATTTGGGACACATATATTACAGTGGTTAAAATTTCACTCTTCATGTGCAGATATGCCTGAGTAATGCCAAACTCCCTCCCTCTCCTACCCCAGTACTTCCTGCATTCCAATGTCTTTACCAGCCATGAACAAAACAACCAAACTCTCAAAGCTGCCCAGTTTACCCTCACTGCACATCTCTTCTCTCTCTCCCTTCTAACTCTCACAGAAGCAAACTCTTTCTCAAGTTTTTTTTTTTCTTTTTTTCTTTTTTTTACACCTCTTTAACAGACATATGACTTTCTTTTTTTTTTCTTTTTTTATAAGATGAGGTTTCACCATGATAGCCAGGCTGGTTTTGAACTCCTGACCTCAGGTGATCCACCCACCTCAGCCTCCCAAAGTGCTAGGATTACAGGCGTGAGCCACCGTGCCCAGCCAGGCACATGATTTTCAATACTTGACAATGACTGCTCCACAGAGGCCTTAACCTGTAGAGGACTTACTTTCTCCTACTCTTACCAATTTCCCAGGGCCACTTCTAGACAACTGAGCCATCAGCCCTGCTCCTTTTCTATTTTTGGAAGCCCACACCATCCCGTGTAACATCTTTTTCAAATCATCCTGTCATTGACCATGCCCTGCTGTCCTTCCATATGGCAAATCTACCCTAACCTTCCCTGACGACTTGGTTCATTTATTATCTCTACATGTATGTGAACATATATGTGACAATGCATCTGCGCCTACTTGGCTCCACTGACATTCATCTCCAATTAATGTCCAGCCACCACACTGCCACATTTTGGGCCTGACTCCTTCCCCAAACATACCTTTATCCACCTCTTATATCTATCCAGCACTTACCATTATCCATCTCACATGGCCTCTCCTAATCATTCTTAACCTTCAGTCACTCCATTCTTATTTTACTCTATTCATTAAGAACATATACAGCCAGGCATAGTGGCTCCTGTAATCCCAGCAGTTTGGGAGGCTGAGGCTGGCAGATCATTTGAGCTGAGTTCGGGACCAGCCTGACCAACATGGTGAAACCCCACCTCTACTAAAAATACAAAAATTGGCCGGGTATGGTGGTGTGCACCTGTAATCCCAGATACTCAGGAGGGTGGGAGCATCACTTGAACCTGGGAAACAGAGGTTGCAGTGAGCCGTGATCACACCACTGCACTCCAGCCTGGTTGACAGAGTGAGACACGGTCTCATAAAAAGAAAAAGAACTCTAAAATTATCCCAGTCCATGCTAGGCAACATGGTTATGCAATTCAAAGCTGCCCTCACTAATATCCCAGGGACTTTCACCTGCCTAACCGCCTACTACTACATTCACCATGACAATCAATGGTTACCCCCATTGCCTGCTGCTTGACTGTTCCATATCTTTTCCAAGACAGAGAACGTTTCAGAAGAAAGTTGCAGAGGTATATAAATCTTGTTCACTAGTAATTCATACAAGCTTCAGCCAGGTTCTCTCTCTCCAATGCTTAGTTATTTTCTTCTTATTGATCCCCTAGGAAAAGCCAACATAGTGCCATTCCAAACAATGCCAATGTTTGTTCTACATCTCAGGTGAATATACTTATATACTTATTTTTTCTGAGTTTATAGCCATTCAATAAGCACTTTCTTATCTTGGTCTCTGGTTTTATCTTTGCATCCTTATTTTCAGCCTTGAATCCTTTCTCGCTTTGCAAGGAACAATTTTCTTTCTACTATAAACTACAGAACTAAGGAATGGACCTTAGATATTACATAGTCTAATTCTCTGCTGACACACAAATCCCTTCAACAACAAAGAATCATAAGTTCACATTGAAAGGTCTGTCCAAATATGCCATAAATCTACAATATTCTTGATGTTTAAAATTTAGGATAATGGAGAATTCACTAACTCGTAAGACAATGTACCAATGTAATAGTTCCATAAAATGTCATACTCTGCTTTTATAACTTCTACCTACTGACTCTCATTTGAGACTGTTAGAAGTATTATTAGACTTAAAAGTTTAATCCCTCTTTCATTTAATAGAGTCCTGAAAGTATTTGAAGTCAGAATTCTTATTAGATTTGACCACTGTCATTCCAACATATTTTGATCTTTTTAGATGCTGATTCGGTTATCCAAAATCTTCATCATCCTTTTCAAGCCCGTGTCATCTGCAAACTGAATCAGAATCAGCTTTTAACTACAGTCTCATCGAAATCACTGACACTTTGCTCATACTACTTATTTTCCCTTCATGTCAGGCTACTTCTCTTCCTCTTCATCTCTCCAAATGTTATTTATTCTTTAAAATCCAGCTCATTCATTCACTCATTTATTCTTTGTTTTTGAGACAGTTTCGCTTGTCACCCAGGCTGGAGTGCAATGGTTCAATCTTGGCTCAGTGCAACTCTGCCTCCTGGGTTCCAGCGATTCTACTGCCTCAGCCTCTGGAGTAGCTGGGATTACAGGTGCCCACCACCATGCCCAGCTAATTTTTTTTTTTTTTAGATGGAGTCTTGCTCTGTCACCTAGGCTGGAGTACAATGGCATGATCTCTGCTCACTGCAACCTCCACCTCCCGGGTTTAAGCGATTCTCCCGCCTCAGCCTCCCAAGTAGCTGGGACTACAGGCGTGTGCCACCATGCCCAGCAAATTTTTGTATTTTTAGTAGAGAGACGGGGTTTCACCATGTTGGTCAGGCTGCTCTTGAACTCCCGACCTAAGGTGATCCGCCCGCCTCAGCCTCCCAAAGTGCTGGGATTACAGGCGTGTGCCACCGTGCCTGGCCTCATTTATTCTTCAAATAAATCTTTATTAAGGACCTCACTGCTAGGTCCTTTTGATTCTGGTAATAGAAATATCAAAGTCATAGTCCCTACCATTAAAAGAGATGACTGTATGGCAAAGAAGAGAAATAACTTCAAAGCAGTTTGGTAAGTGCTGTAACGGTTAAGCACAGAGTGTTCATGAACATAAGAGGTTAAGCCTACCTGGGTAGGGACAGGAAATATGGGGGACCTAATAAAGTTTCCAAGAGGAGTGATTCTATCTAACCTTAAAAGATGAGTATAAGCCGGCCAGCACAGTGGCTCACGCCTGTAACCCCAGCACTTTGGGAGGCTGAGGCGGGCAGATCACGAGGTCAGGAGATGGAGACCATCCTGGCTGACGTGTTGAAACCCCATTTCTACTAAAAATACAAAAAATTAGCTGGGCGTGGTGGCACATGCCTGTAGTCCCAGCTACTCGGGAGGCTGATGCAGGAGACTCGCTTGTACCTGGGAGGTGGAGGTTGTAGTGAGCAGAGATCGTGCCACTATACTCCAGCCTGGGCAACAGAGTGACACTCTGTCTTAAAAAAAAAAAAAATTGATGAGTATAAGCCAGATGGAGAAGGGAAGGGACAAAGTTGCTACCTGAAGTTACAGCTAATGTAATTTCATGGAGACAAGAAAAAGCTTATGTTCAAAGAACTGCACAGAATTAGGAATGGTTAAGACAGGCTTATTAAGTAGTGACAAGATTTAAAACTGAGTAAGACGCTATGGGCCAAATCATGACCTTTCATGACAACCTTAAGGAACCCGAACTTTATCCTATAGGTAAGGGGAACCATTGAAAGATTTTAAATTGGAGAATGACCTGATCATATTTGTGTTTAAGAAAAATTCTGGCTGCCTTTTCTGACAACGCCAGTTCTCAATAGTCTCTGTGTCCTCCAAATATCTATGTTACTTACTGGGCTAATCTTACTCAATCAGCACTTATATAATTATATAGTGTTCTGAACTTTTAATATGCTTATTCTTATATTACCAGTGAGATCATTAACTTCTTGAAGAGACCATGATTTACTTTTTTGTATTTCCCACAACTCTACATATTAAGACCTAAAACATAAAACCAGACAGTGTTCTTGATTGGCCAGTATGATTAGAAGACTGGCTAAGGAAACACACAAAATGAAATCAAAACTGAGTTACCTACAAGAATCCAGTTCAATATGTAAAAACCCCAAAACCCTGCCAGGCAAGGTGGCTTATGCCTGTAATCCTAGCACTTTGGGAGGCCGAGGCAGAAGGATCACTGGAGCCCGGGAGTTTGAGACTGCAGTGAGCTATGACTATGCCACTGCACTATAGCCGGGGCAACAGACTGAGACCCTGTCTGAAAAAACAGAAAACAACAACACCCCATTAAGTATCACTTGTGTGCTGGAATAAGAAGACATGGTGGAAAAATTAGAGCTAACTAAAGTTGTTTCCATTATATTTTCACACAATATGAGGCTCACTCTGCTTCACTATATTAATGACCTTCATAGACCAAAATAGTCTGCTTCTAATTTTACAAAATTCTCACTCTGAAGACCTAAGTGTTCTTTCTTTTCTTTTTATAATTTCTTTTTTAATAAAAGCTACATATGTTTGTTGTAATAGGTCAAACAATATACAGATGAAAAAAGAAAAAATTAACAGATTTTCTCTTAAACTAGTAAGTATTTTAAAGGAGGCGGAATCCATTTGCTTTCTTTTTAGTCCACTGCCTCATTTTGTTTAGACCTGAATGTGTGAGTAGCATGATTCTTTTTAATTTTACTACCTGTAAATTATTCTGTTAATCTACCAAGCCCTTCCACAAGGATAATATACTAAGGAAACCTGATGGTCTCATATCAATCATGTTCCAAAAGCTAAAAAGCTGACTTTCAGTTCAGGAGAGACATTTAAGTACTTACTCTGAATATAATCATTAAAGGCAACATGATTACAAGCCCTTCTCAAGACTAACTAGCCTGCTTAGAGCTGAGCCATAAGCTCCTCAGAAAAGGGTTTTATAGAATTCCTCTGCCCCTAAGAACTGGAGGATCCTTTTTTTGGATCCTATGTTGGTATGCCCATTGATTACATCAAAGTTCTTTGCTGGTTTAAACTTCTGGATAAAAGAATATTACAGTGCCTGGAGTTTAACATCATAATTTTTAACAAGGAAATCCAAGAAGCAACCTTAAGAATTATGCTGTTTATGCTGACCTTCAGAATAATAGCTTAGACTCTACAACTATTTAATAAGTTTTAGATTGGCTCCTGACACATAAATCTCTAGTTTAATTCCAGGCCTAGCAAAGATCTTTCTGCCTAACATTGAAGGTTAGGAAGAAAGGTAAAACTCTCAGAAAGTAAGTTTTCCTCTTATGTAAGAGGAAAGGCAATATTCATTTTAATGTTCTTTATAATCTCAGACCCACCAACAGCTATAAACAAACAAGGGAGAGCCCACTGCCTACCACCAGCATCTCTACAGAAGCGGAGAACCAAACTGCCCATCTAATTTTCAGAGTTAACACTTTAAACCTTATTAATTACTTAGGGGTTACTGAATTAGAAGTCTTAAATTAGAAAACAATTGCTTTTTGTTGTTGTTCTGTTTGAGACAGGGTCTCATTCTATTTCCCAGGCTGGAATGCAGAGGCATAATCACAGTTCACCACAGCCTCGAACTCCTAGGCTCAAGCAATCCACCTGCTTCAGCCTCCCAAATATCTAGTACTGCAGGTGCATGCCACCATGTCTGGCTAATTTTTAAATTTTTTGGAGAGACAGGGTGTCAGTATGTTGTCCAGGCTGGTCTCAAACTCCTGGCCTCATGAGATCCTCCCTCCTCAGCCTCCCAAAGTGATGGGCATAAGTGCTTACAGACGTAAGCCACCATACCCGGCCTAATTAGAAGGATTTAATACTTGTTACCAACTTTATTGATTTCCATCAACAAAGGTCTCTGGGCATTGGTGCTACCAATACCTAACCTAATTTTATTTTCAATGGCAGAGCTGTCCCTTTTTCAGAACCTAGGTCAGTCCTTCTGCCTAAAATCTGGATCTCATCACTGCTCTTCTCCTTGGGAACCTTAATCCTACAATATTTCCCAGCCTGTATATCTTCAAACTGTTCACTCTCTACTGGTTCTCTCCTGTTGGTTTCTAAACAAGTATGATGACAATGCTCAGACTCTACTTCCCCACCTCCTATTTATTCCATGTGACCTGGCTTCCAGCCCCACAAATTCACTGAAACTGCTCTCCCGATAGTCACCTAATTGCCAACTCAATGGATAATTTTGAGTTCTATCTCACTTAAACTCTCTGTAGCAGAAGACACTGCTAATCATTCCTTCACCTTTTAAATCCACTCTCTTTCTCTTGAATCTGAGAATCCTTTCTACCCTAGTTTTCCTCCATCTTCTTTGGTTGTTTCTTCTCTTCTGTCCATCCCTTAAACACTACTCATCCTTAGCTGTCTTTTCTTTTCATTCTGTATTACGGCTTCTTCAGACGTCCAAGAACCCAAGAGTCCACTAACGGGTTGTGGAGAGGGAGTATTCAGGAACCACCTAAAATTGCATGCAAAATGTTTTGTGCCATATGGGAGGGGAAAAAAATCCATAGCTTTCCTTTTTTTTTCTTTTTTTTTGAGACAGAGTCTTGCTTCGTCGCCAGGCAGCAGGCTGGAGTGCAGTGGCGCCATCTCGGCTCACTGCAACCTCCGTCTTCCAGGTTCAAACAATTCTCCTGCCTCAGCCTCCCAAGTAGCTGGGACTACAGGCGTGCTCTACCACGCCCAGCTAATTTTTATATTTTTAGTAGAGACAGGGTTTCACCATGTTGGCCAAGACGGTCTCGGTATCTTGACCTCGTGATCCGCCCGCCTCGGCCTCCCAAAGTGCTGGGATTACAGGAGTAAGCCACCGCGCCCAGCCATAGCTTTTCAGTAAAAATGGAAAACATCTATTCTCTACATTCTGCCTTAATGATTTAATGAACATCCATGGTTTCAGCTGTGACCTATACACTGATAATTTCCAAATCAGTATCTTTAGCTCAGGCCCTTACCACTCATATATCCAATGGCCTCCTAAAACTTTCATGCTCATCTCAAACTCAACTTGTATAAAACTGAACTCTTCCTTTCTCCTTCTTCTGACAGATATCCCTGCTATAATACATCCTTCTCAATGATGTCAGCACTGTCCACCTTAAAATCCTTCAGTGAGCCCTTATTCTCCCAATATTATTAATAGTTGGCATTTAGGCTGGGTGCAGTGGCTCCCACCTGTAATCCCAGCACTTTGGGAGGCTGAAGCAGGCGGATCACTTGAGGTCAGGAGTTTGAGACATGCCTGGCCTACATGGTAAAACCTTGTCTCTACTAAAAATACAAAAATTAGCCAGGCGAATTTTTATATATATATATATATATAGGCACCTGTAAAATCCCAACTACATGGGTGGCCGAGGCACAAGGATCACTCGAACCCAGGAGGCAGAGGTCACAGTGAGCCAAGACTGCACCACTGAACTCCTCCAGCCTGGGTGACAGTGCAAGACTTCGCCTTTTTTAAAAAAAAAAAAAAAAAAAAAAAAAAAGAAGAACTTAAATAGCATTTATTGAGCACCTACTTATGTATTAAACACCTTATATCTATTCTTTCTAATGTTCAACAACCCTGTAAGTTAGGTATTATTTTACTGGAAAAAATAAAGTCTAGGCAGATTAAGCAGCTTGCCCAAGACCACAAGGTAAGTCATGAAATCAAACTTAAACTCAGCTCTACCCAATTCCAAAGCCTGATGCCTCCATTCAGGATAACATTCAAACTTTTTAGCTTGGGAACTAAGATCCACTATGATAGAATACCTATCTACCACTCATCTCTCTACCCTTCCTTAAAAACTTCCAGCCTTGTTTAAAAAATACCCCCCAAATGGGGCAGGCTTTCTCTCCATTCCATGCCTTTGCACATACTCTGTGAATATAACTCTTCCCTTCTCTGACTACTCATTCTTCAGCATTCAACTCAATTATCCCCGTCTCCAGGAGCTTTTCCCATCTGTTACACACACTAGTTTGGGTGCTTACTGCAGGGTATCACTGTTTACTTGTTTATCTGTCCTACTCTACTAGGAGCAATTTGAAGTAGGCCTGACGTCAAATGAAAGCCTGCATTTGAGATGCAAAGTTCTGTGTTTTGATTCAACATAGCCTACCCACATAGTCCGAGTGCATTATGAATCATTCAAAAAGGAAGTGAGAGAAGAGTCTCTGCTGTTTCCAAAGGCC
Source organism: Cacajao melanocephalus (assembly GCA_963573385.1). Classification (NCBI taxonomy): domain Eukaryota; kingdom Metazoa; phylum Chordata; class Mammalia; order Primates; family Pitheciidae; genus Cacajao; species Cacajao melanocephalus. The sequence continues at coordinate 9,446 of CAUYLG010051332.1, read as the reverse complement.
ACAGAAAAATTGAAGTGCTTCAAGAAGCCCAGAAACACCAACCACCTGAAAATCTAAAAAGGATATAACACAGCTGACACAGAAGGGAAGAAGAGTTGGAATAGGCCTGTTTTGTGACCTCATGAAGTTTACAATCTAGTGGTAGAGACCAACATGTAAATAATTAATAATAACATCAAGCAAATACATCAAATACAAGCTGTACAAACTGACACTATAGCACAAGCACAGAGCTGATTAATCCCCACAGAGAGGTAGGAGGTGTTTATGGAAGGTGTGGCAGAACTATATCTGATCCTAGACAACAAAAGGCCAAGAAGCAAATGGTGTCTGAAGTAAACCTTGGATGACAAGTAGGATTCTGGCAGCCCAAAAAGGGTTTAAGAAATTCCAAACTAAAAAAAAAGTACAAGTAGGCTGGGCACGGTGGCTCAAACCTATAATCCCTGCACTTTGGGAGGCCGAGGTGTGTGGATCATTTGAGCTCAGGAGTTCAAGACCAGCCTGGGCAACATGACAAAACTCTGTCTCTACAAAAAATACAAAAATAAGCCAGGTGTGGTGGCTTGTGCATGTGGTCCCAGCTACTTGGGAGGCTGAGGTGGGAGGATCACATGAGCCCAGGAGGCAGAGGTCGCAATGAGCCAAGATTGTGCCACTGCCTCCAGCCTGGGTGACAGCAAGACTCTGCCTAAAAAAATAAAAAAAATTTTTAAAGTTTTTTTTTTTTAAATTTACAAACCACAAGTAGTGATTTGGAGACATCTAAGTATATAGGACGTGTTTTAGGAAACAGTATGGCTATTGTATGCATGACTATACCATGAAGTTTGCAGTGTGATGAGCAACCAGGCTAACGACAGCTAGCTGACATCACAAAGGACCCAGAAAGCTAGAGTAAGGAGTATGTACTTAATTAAGCAGAACCACTGAAATTTTCTGACCCAGAGTATGTTTTGGGAAGACTAATCTGGCATTGGACTGAGGGCCACATTATACCAGAAAGACACTAAGAGCTAGAAGAACCAGTTAGAAGTCTACAGTGACAGACCAGGAAAGAAATCTTAGCAGCATGAATTAGGGCAGAGGCAGCAGGAATGTAAAGAGGGCAGGTAGATCTGTACGACAATGTAGAGGTAGAAACAATAGTCTTTAGCTATTTTAAACAGCCTTTGTAAGGAGTGGCAGAGTTCAAGACAATTCTCTTGTTTCTGGCCAGAGCAACTAGGAAGAGAGTAGAACTTCAAGATAATGAAAACAGAAGGAGGCGATGATTTGGTGAGGGCACACTGGGTAAAGTAGAAGACAGAGTAAGGTGTGCCGGCGGGGAGCAGGTGGCTCACACCTGTAATCCCAGAACTTTGGGAAGCTGAGGCGGCCGGACTGAGGTCAAGAGATCAAGACCATCCTGGCCAAAGTGATGAAACCTCACCTCTACTAAAAATATAAAACTTGGCTGGGTGTCGTGGCGCATGCCTGTAGTCCCAGCCACTCAGGAGGCTGAGGCAGGATAATCGCTTGAACCCGGGAGGCGGAGTTCAAGCCACTGCACTCCATCCTGGCGACATATTAAGACTCCGTTTAAAAAAAAAAAAAAAAAAAAAAAAAAGGTGAGTTGTTAGGAGTATCTTCTCACACACAATTGGAATCTTTGGTCTAGAGTTCAGAAGGGCAGTCAGAACTGAAGATAAGGAATTGGAGTTAACAACTGATAACTCTATTTTGACAAATCTTCCTAATCACCACTTTGCTCTATAAAATTCAATTCCAGTTTTTATTCACTATGTTTTAGGTTGTTAGAGGAGATAAAGACCTGGTCTCCGACCTGAAGAAATTTACAATCTATCTAACTCTTTCAACTTTATCTCTAGACTCTTCCCTTCACAACTCAACTGCAACCATATCAATCTCCTTGTTGTTTCGGAAACATACCTTTCTTGCATCCCTGCCTTTGTTCATCCTTTCCCCCAACTGAAATATCTCTCCTCTTCTCTTGGAGCTTATCTAACTTAGAGCCTCCTTTCTAAGTACAGCTGAACTCTTGCTTCTGTTACACCTTTCCAGACATGTCAGCCACCTTTGGATGCCTATGACACTTATTTCTTCAGTTTACTTAGCACTAAGCATACAAACTCTATTTTTAGAGATCTCTGTATGTAAGTCCATTTCTGTATCTGAACTGAGCTCTTTCAAGACAAGATCCATGCTTAAACTTCATTAAAGGCCAAACGGGCCCAGTGGCTCACCCCTATAATCCTAGCATTTTGGAAGGCTAAGGTGGATCACTTGAGGTCAGGAGTTCAAGACCAACCTGGTCAACATGGGGAAACCCTAAACTCTACTCTACTAAAAAAAAAAAAAAAAGAAATACAAAAATTAGCCAGGCACGGTAGCATGCACATGTAGTGCCAGCTGCTTGGGAGGCTGAGGCAGGAGAATCACTTGAACCCAGGAGGCAGAGGCTGCAGTGAGCCAAGATTACGCCACTGCATTCCAACCTGGTGACAGTGAGACTCTGTCTCAAAAAAAAAAAAAAAAAAAAAAAAAATCATTAAAGGCCAGGCACGGTGGCTTACACCTATAATCCCAGGATTTTAGGAGGCTGAGGCAGGCAGATCAATTGAGATCAGGAGTTCAAGACCAGCCTGGCTAATATGGTGAAACCCCATCTTTACCAAAAGTACAAAAATTAGCCAGGCATAGTGGTATGCTCCTGTAAAAGCAGCTACTCAAGAGGCTGAGACAGAAAAATCATTTGAACCTGGAAGGCGGTGGTTGCGAGCTGAGATTGTGCCGCTGCACTCCAGCCTGGGCAATAGAGATATACTCAATCTCAAAAATAATATTTTTTTTCAGTAACTAGCCAACATTTAAGACAACAATAGGTATTGAAAAATATTCATTTAACAAATATATAATGAGAGTCCTCTAGGTGTCAAGGTTATAGCCACAAGGACACATTAAGATGGTATTTTCAGGTCGGGCACTGTGCCTCAAACCTGTAATCCCAGCACTTTCGGAGGCTAAGGTGGGCGGATCACCTGAGGTTAGGAGTTCAAGACCAGCCTGACCAACATGGTGAAACCCCATCTCTACTAAAAATACAAAAATTAGCTGGGAGTGGTGGCACAATCCTGTAATTCCAACTTCTTGGGAGGCTGTCAGGAGAACTGCTTGAACCAAGCAGGCAGAGGTTGCAGTGAACTGAGATGGTGCCACTGCACTTGAGCCTGGGCAACAGAGTGAGACTCTGTCTCAAAAAAAAGACTGCTTTTCAGCAAGGAGCAGAAATTCCCACTCAGATATTCTCTCTACAGATTCAGCTTTCCTAAATTCTCCTTACCACATCTGAATCCAGGGGATTTTGTACCACTTAATGTTTCCAAAGTGAGCACAAAGGAAGCAGGCTAAATTGGAGGTCACTCAATTAAAATGTGCTTAGCAATAATGTATAATGGCACCAGCATTATAAACGATTGCTATCCTCAGAAGGCTACAAGTCTACTTTGGGAGGTAAGTAGACCTCGATATTTATTGTATTTATTGTCAGGCACTGTGTGAGGCCTATCTCATTTAGTATTTGACAGTCCTCACAACTCTATCAAGTATGCATATAGTTCATCAAATTCATGTTCAGAAAGACTTGTTAGTAATTTTCCCAAAGTCACACAGTATATAGAATTGAGATTCAACTCCAAGTCTGTCAGATCACAGACTTTTAACCTCCATAAAATTATTAGAATACTGCATTGTATTCAATGCAGTCTTATATAATCAAGGTAAAAGAAGTACGAATTATAATAGGGATTCATGAAAGGCATCTATCAACAATAATTGGTGTAGACCAAGAAAGTACCAATGAGGATTGAGATTTGGGGTTTTAAGGTAGTGACAACTGTTGAAGCTTCAATGCAAAATTAAAATTTTACCATATTTCTGCTGGGTGTGGTGGTCCAGGCCTAGAATCCCGGCACTTTGGGAGGCCAAGGTGGGCAGAACACTTGAGGTCAGGAGTTCAGACCAGCCTGCCAATATGGTGAAAGCCCCATTTCCACTAAAAGTACAAAAATTAGCCAGGGGTGGTGGCACACACCTGTAATTCCAGCTACTTGGGAGTCTGAGGCAGGAGAATCACTTGAACCTGGGAGGTGGAGGATCATGCCACTGCACTCTAGTCTGAGCAACAGAGTAAGACTCCGTCTCGAAAATAAAATAAAACAGAGGGCCAGGTGTGGTGGCTCACACCTGTAATCCTAGCACTTCGGGAAGCCAAGGTGGGTGGATCACCTGAGGTCAGGAGTTCAAGACCAGCCTGGCCATCATAGTGAAACCCCATCTTTTAAAAAAAAAAAAAAAAGAAAAAGAAAGAAATAAAATAAAATAAAATAGACCCTAAATCATGGAGTGATTGATTGTGAGAAGTATATGATATGAAAGCAATTAGCCCAGTCTCTCTCACGTAATAAGTTAACAAATGCTAGCCGGTAGTTATAGAAGTAATACAATGTGGAAAGTATATAACATGAAAAATCCATTGCTAATCTTCATCCATTCTCCCTATACAAGTGATTTTATTTTACAGTGATATGAAAATAAGAAAAATAAATAAATAAATAACAAGAAAACCAAGCTAGAGAAAGGCTAAGCAATGTTCTCAGTTCATATAGCTGTTAAGTGGTAGAGTAGAAACCCCAGGTAGACAGTTGGTGCCAAACCCATTTTCTTAGCTATTAGGCTACAGTGCCTTTAGGGGATTATGTGGGTTAGGGAGAGATGGAGCTATTATGTTTTTGCTCTGAAACTTTCAATAAAGATTTTGGACTTTGCTGTACTTCTCTGCTGGTTACAGAAAAGGTCCTTCTGCTATATGTTTATCTCCAAGCACTTTTAGATAAAGGCAATTCTTTCTTCTAGGTCCCAGGGAAGAAATTTCAATGATCTAGGAGGGATAAAAAAGGTAGACACTAAAACTGCCCCTCCTTGTGCCCCAAGCATTATTGCTGTGGCAGCTTCTTTTCCTCAAAAAGAACCTAAATACTTGGACTGATCAGAACCTAGTTTTGTCACTCTCCTTCTGAGATTTTTCTAAGATCTCCTCTTCATCAAACAACCAGTTATTTCTATTTTAATGAAAATCTGCCTATTTGGGTCACAATTTTGCTCCTTGTTAAAGACTCAAAGTATAAAATCAAAAGATAGTAGATTACCAAACCAGAGATTCCCAAACTTAGATTTCATAGACCAATACATGCTCCACAATAAATCAGAAAGCCTAACAGAAGTTGTCAACTTTTTATTTTGCTAAGGATATCTTAAAAACACACTACCATATAATAACAATTATTTCATAAAATAAAGGATATTTTAACATTAAAAAGTAGGAAAGACAATTTCAGAATAAAAGACAATCCTTTAAGTTTAGCTTTATGAAAGACACACTATATTTTCTTTATCTTTTTTTCATTTTACAGTCAGTTGATGTCTCTCAGTCTAGAGCCAGTTTGTATACCCTACAGTTTGGAAACCAAGGAAACTTATGGCCAAAAAGGTTAAGTCACTTGTTCAAGGCCACAGGACATTACTTAAACAATCATTATTTACTGATGCCTTATCAAGATCTAAGTCACAGCTAACATGACTCTTTCTCTAGCCTCTCTTATTTAGGTCCCTGCCCCCAGATCATCTCTGAGCCTTTTTCTCTCTCTGTCAAAGCTGCCAGAGGAACGTGTAAGAGAACTAGCAATAAGCCCCAAAGAGGAAACTTAGGCCATGACTCCTCTCTTCCACCCCCCACCCCCTCAGTCTGCTCAGAGGTAGATTCCGTAACCAACTGACTTCTGCTAAAAATACACTCTGGACTTTCGGCACTATACAACATACCTTAAAAGTAGTTTCCTGATACAGGCAGAAGCATGAGCATGAATTCAGTCTCTATAAAAAAGTCCTACACCCAAAGCTTGGGCTCTTAACTGCCAGTTACTGCAAGCTTAAGAAGTTCCCCAGGAAGTAGGACACCCTAACCTATTCCACTGCACATTTTAACAAGTCTAAAGGTTGTAACACCACAAGGCTTCAAAGCTCATACATTCCTATGAGTCAATGTGAGCAAGGGCTATTTGGGATCCTCAGGCCCGGACAAGGAAAAAAAAACTTCACATACTAACCCATACAGCACATGCGACAAACCAGGTGGGCGTTCAACTCGTGTTCATCTTGGTAACTTGGCCACATGGCGCCCCTGTGTCTGCTGACCCCACCTAAAAGGAGGGTGTACCAAAGAAACTCCAGCTAGTGGCCTGGGCACCCTTCGCAGCTCCTCAAAAAGGGCTGCGAGGTGTAGAAAGGAGACAGCAGAACAGAGAAGTGGCTCCACCCACCACTTCCTACTGACCTCCTTCTTCCCTTGAGGTCAGAGAAGAAGCTCCTCCCTAGGGCACTTCCAAAAACTGGGTCCATGTCTCAGGCATATAGCATGCTGTTCAATAGTAGCTCAGTGTTTCCAGACCAATAAAGCATAGAGAGGGGAAAGCTCCATATGCAAAAGTCCAGTCAACGTATGAAGTGAGTAAGCCTGAGTAAGTAGAAACTGGTCTTTGAGTTACCCTCCATTTGCAGAGCAGAAGCTTGTAACCTGGTGAACTTTAGTTGCAGAAGAGCTGGTGAACTAAGTGGTTTACTGCCAAGTCAGGAAGAGTGTATCCATTGCCCAACAACTTGCTCCTCAGGTGTGCCTCTTCTCAGGCAGAAGTACATATAAAGTGTTAACCAACTGAGAAGGTCTCATAACGGGAGCGACTATAATGGAGCAAGCTCATACACTCACTGTCCACTGTCAACAGATCTCCAGATTCCAAAGACAGATTCCCTTCCCCACACTCACAGCTGCCAAAAGAGAAGAGTCACAATCACTCCTCAATGATTCCACCTACTTTACAGAGTAGCCCCACCTCAGTCAGTCTCCCAGGTAAATTATCACAGCAGATTTTACCAGCTTCAAAAATACCATTTGCTTGTTGCTCCATTCTTTCCCCTCATCCAGCCAGGAATGGCATCCCAAAGTCCCCTCCTTCTTCCCAGATCCTCCAACTCTGTCTTTACAGTCAGTGCACTTAACTCAGATGTGCCAGAAATCCTTTTATCCATCAGTAGAAGGCTGCTTGTTTGTTTGTCCAACTTGTTTTCCGAGTCTTGGCTAATTGTACCAGACACTGGAATGTTGAAGAAACACAATGAAGGGCTTTTTCATTCAGCTGGCCCAGCCCATCTATTGGTTCTTCACAGTTCTGATCCAACCAGGGGACAGAAAAGTCCAGCCTCTGTGGGTGTCAGAACAGACACTGCAGCCCTGCTCCACACCACTCAAAAAGGCCATGCTGCAGATAAGGGCCTAATCACTGGCCCTCTGCTCTAGCTCCCTAAATAGAACGACTTCTTCAGGCTAATGCTGCTTTCAATCCTGTTCCTGAAGGCAGGGAGGGAGGAGGGGCAGCACGCAGGAAACGAGTTTCCAGAGATTTGCCCAAAAGACTACAAATGAAAAAAAAAGTAAATGCAAGCTTGCCTAGCAGGCCATTCAGTTTAAACAAGCCCTATGACCTGCCTCAGTTGCATGACAACTTCCTTCACTCCCAACTGGGTATCCCTCCCACCTACAAGCTGCTAATAATCCTGTTACTGCTTACTAATAACGGTTCTCACAGCTGGCTTTATCGCTCCTAGACTAAGCTCTCAGTCACCCTGATAACCTGTGACAACTGTACTCAGTTTGTCCCTCTTACCAGACTCTTCTTAGCCTCGGAGAGGAAGGGTCCTCCTAGAATTTGCCTTGTACTAGGAAAAGGAATGCAGAAAAAATAGGGAAGAGAGAAGAAAAATGAACATTTCCTGACTCACATTTAGTAACCTCTTCCTTTATCAGATTTAAATTCCCTGAGTGAGGCTGGGTGCGATGGCTCATGCCTGCAATCCTAGCACTTTGGGAGGCCAAGGCGGGTGGATTGCCTAAGCTCAGGAGTTCGAGACCACCCTGGGGCCAACAACATGGTGAAACCCCATCTCTACTAAAATACAAAAAAATTTGCTGGGCTTGGTGGTGCATGCTTGTAATCCCAACTACTTGGGAGGCTGAGGCAGGAGAATTGCTTGAACCCGTGAGGTGGAAGTTGCAGTAAGCCAAGATTGCGCCACTGCACTCCAGCCTAGGCCACAGAGTGAGACTCTCAAAAATAAAAAATAAAGTAAATTCTCTGAGTGTAGAGACTCCTTTGTCTTCATAATCCAATCTCTAGCACATCTAGAAGGCACTCAATAAGCTAAAATTAACTGAACATCTACTGTAACTGTTAGTTCCCAGGTAATGTGCTAAAAACTTTAAACAGCATTTCATAAAATCCCAACAACAATTCTCTAAGAAAGGTATTATCATTTCCATTTTAGAGATAAAAATTCTAGGACTTTAAAAGGTTAAATAACTTGACCAAGATTACATGTCCATGTGTCTAGCTCCAAAGCTGTGCTTCCTGTTATACCCTGCTGTCTCTGAGAGGGGCCTAAACCAGAATAAGCAAACTGAGGTATAGGAGTTGTATATGTAAGAAGGTGAAATATCCTTGGGAAGAGTAAGAAATAAAAACATTTAACGTCCAGGCACGATGGCTCATGCCTGCAATGCCAGCATTTTGGGAGGCCAAGGTGGGCAGATCACTTGAGGTCAGGAGTTCGAGTCCAGCCTGGCTTACATGGCAAAAACCCATCTCTACTAAAAAATATGAAAATTTGCCAGGCATGGTGAAACATGCCTGTAATCCCAGCTACCTGGGAGGCTGAGGCACGAGAATCGCTTGAACCCTAGAGGCACATGTTGTGGTGAGCTGAGATTGCACCACTGCACTCCAGCCTGGGCGACAGAGCAAGACTCTACCTCAAAAAAAATTAAAAAATAAAAATAAAAAAATACTTTAGTAGACTAGAGATTTAGGACATGTCCAAAATGAACACATGAGGTCAACATCTAGAAATACTGAATTCACAGCCTCTAAAAATCAAAATAATAATTACTGGGTGAAGGTGGAGGAAAGTGAAACAAAATCTGCCATATCCTCAATTCTCTGGCACTCAAGCAGAACCTATTTTCCCTAACAGCACTGCACACTGAGAAATGTAGGGTAGAGTCTTGAGGACAAGATCAGTCTACCTACAGGAGACAGGCCTTCCCTTCAGGTTCCCAAGAGGTCCTGAGCCTCAAAAAGGAAGCTACTTCTGCTGCAGTGGAGGAGAGGCCTTTGATTAGGACAGTCAGCTCTTAATTATCCAGAGGACATGGGCCAGTAGAGTCATTATCCAAGCCATTCTCCTTTTTTTTCCCAACCTTTTGTCATTTCCTGTTAAAGGTAGGAAAAAGTAAATTTGGCTGCTACCTGCAGACTTTTTTTTTTTTTTTTTTTTTT
>CAUYLG010051331.1:0-37345 GCA_963573385.1 Cacajao melanocephalus | reverse complement strand
GTATGGTTTGTGTGTAATATCAAAAATTATTTAACACTTCACACATTTTATAGATGATCTATAAGGTCACATGCCTTTAAAATAGTAGCCAATTAAACTTCACTCTTGGATTCTTTACAATCTAAGTCAAACTAAGTTATAATTTAGGATTGTCTTTATAGTAATAGTATCCAGTTAAACTTCACTCTTGAATTCTTTACCATCTAAGTCAAACTAAGTTATAATTTAGGATTGTCTTTAAACAGCCATTCAGAAACAAAACTGTACAACTGCTGTGTATTTGTGATTGGGAATGTTGCTTTTGCCACCTTAAAAGGATTAAAGTAGAGGAGATATGCACAAATTTAAAAATTATGTGTGATCATAAGCTTAAGATAATTAAAAAGAAAACCACCAAAAAAAAAAACAAAAAAACAAAAAAAAATTTAACTGCAAAATTTTAAATGCAATGAGGAAAGCAAAATTGATTGTGGTGATAACATACCACAGTCAATATTACAAATCAGTAATTTGTAAGTTGAATAAGTTTTTGTAGGGAAACTTCAACCTCTCCATGGACAGTTTGTACTCAGAGCTCAGATTTCTTAAGGCATAATTTGCTGACTTCCATTATCCCTTACCTCACTGTGCTGTACTGTAACTGTATTTAGTGTGTCCCTGTCCCTAAACTGTGAGCTCCTTTAGGGAAGGTCCATGACTTATCCAACCTTACCACCAACAACTAGCATAATCTCCGACCAGTGAGTCCACATTAAATGCTTCATGACATGTATGAAATGAGATCTCACAGTCAGCGTAGCTTTCTTTTTTCTTTTTTCTACAGAGACAGGGTGTCACTATGTTGCCCAGGCTGGAGTGCAGTGGCTATTCATAGGCACAATGCCACTACTGATTAGCACAGGGGATTGGATCTGCTCCATTTCTGACCTGCACAAGTTCACTCCTCCTCAGGCAACCTGGTGATCCCCCACTCCCAGGAGGTCATCATGTTGATGCTAAACGTAGTGCAGACACCCAGATGGTATAGCACACTATAGTCCAGAACTTCTGGGCTCAAGCGATCCTCCCACAGCATGGCTTTCTTGTTTTTTAAAAGCAGTCTGTCACGAAAATACCATAGAACAGAGGGCTAGAGTCTGCAATGTAGGAATAAAGTTAATAGGTATGGGTTTAAAACACTTTTTTTTTCAAGAAAAACAAGGCTAACATTGAAGACGATATCAAATAAAAAGGTATAGTAACACTATTAAATAGATTAAGAATTGGCCAGGCGCGGTGGCTCATGCCTGTAATCCCAGCACTTTGGGAGGCTGAGGAGGGTGGAACAAGGTCAGGAGTTCAAGACCAGCCTGGCCAACATGGTGAAACCCCGTCTCTACTAAAAATACAAAAATTAGCTGGGTGCAGTGGCGGGCTTCTGTAATCCCATCTACTTGGGAGGCTGAGCCATGAACATTCCTTGAACCCAGGAGGCAGAGGTTGCGGTGAGCCGAGATCATGGCACTGTACTTTAGCCTAGGCGACAGAGCGAGACTCCATCTCAAATTAAAAGAAAAATTAAGTGAGAAAATGTTACTTTTCTAAGGTCATTCTAGAAGTCAACAGAATAGTTGAGAATATTTATATTGTTCTTTTCTTTTTCTGAGACCAGGTGTCACTCTGTCACCCGGGCTGGAGTGCAGTGATACTATCACAGCTCACCACAGCCTCGACCTCCCAGGCTCAAGTGATCAATCCTCCTGCCTCAGCCTCCCAAGTAGCCGGTATTACAGACACACACACACACACACACACAGACACACACACAGCTAATGTTGTGTATTTTCTGTATTGACGGGGTTTCACCATGTTGCCCAGGCTGGTCTCCAACTCATGGGCTCAAGCAATCCATCTGCCTCAGCCTCCCAGAGACCTGCGATTACAAGCATGAGCCACTGCACTTGGCCTGTATTTCTTTCAACTGCCTTTTATTGAAAGATCAGTTACCCTCTTCTTACTCTCATTTTTCCTCCCCTTTTATTTTTTTCCTTAAAAAAAATCTTTCCCATATTTTAGATTTGCCAGTGACTTTCACAGATATTATTACAGTGCTAGCTGTTTTAACAGATAAACTCTCAATTGCGGTTGCCTAAAAATAGAAGTTATCCCTCCAACTCCAAAATGATTGAGGCAGGCTTTCATAGGTTTCCAGGGACCCAGGCTGTCTTCATTTGAAGATCTCACCCTCCTCTAGGGTCTGGGAATCCTCTCCATTCATCCAGCAAAACAGGGATGGAATGAACATTCAAACAGAGAGGTTATGATGGACCAGCCTGCAAGTGGAGCACATGACTGCCGTCATATCCCAGTAGCTAGCACTCAGTAACATGGCCACATGTAACTGCAAAGAATAGGCAATGGAGTCCAACTGGCAGCAAGAGGAGAAAAATGGGTTTGGTGAATAGCTAGCTTGTCTCTGCCAGTAACTGCCAATTATTTCAACAACAGATACGCATGATCTGGTGCACTACATGTCGGTAGCCCTTTCCTTACTTTCTCATGAAATCACTGCAACAACCTAATAGGATTGGAAATTAGTATGTCCAATTCAGAAACCTAAGGTCACACAGTTCTTCTGAATGACAAACCAAGATTTAGTCTCTGTTCTGCTGCAAAACCTTCTACACTATGCTGCATTTCTTTAAATAAAACACAACGTTGAAGTGAAATTATACCGACTGAATTGTGATTATACTTAAAATATCATATAACTGCCACATCATCAATAGAGTCCGCTCAAATCATCATCCCACCTCAGCTTCCCCAGTAGCTGGGACTGCAGGCACATGCCACCATGCGCAGCTACTTTTTGTGTTTTTTGTAGAGAAAGGGTTTTGCCATGTTGCCCAGGCTGGTCTTGAACTCCTGGCCTCAAGCCATCTGCCTGCCTCAGCCTCCCAAAGTGCTGGGATTACAAGAGTGAACCACTGTGCCTGGCCTCTTTCTCATTTTAATGTATAGCATTATACACTGATGTATAGCTCTGAAGAGATCATCACAGTCCCCTATACAGGAATCAATATTCACTCTCATCACTCCTGTCGCATTAGTACTAAGAAGCACAAATAGGCATGTCTACTTCTAGAAGATACTTTAAAAATACGGTTTCTTTCTGGTACTGAAGTTTCCTTAAGATCAAAAGAATGGTTTCATTTTATCTTTACAATTCTTTGAACACTATATCAGTCAGATATATCCATTTACAAATGCATAATAGTAGCTAGGTTACTCTGTGTAAGAAATATACATATGTGTATATTCGTTTATTCCTCAGCATCACCTAATGAGGTAAGTTATTTTATTGACAGTATTTTATTGCCATGGCTATAAATGCACAGAGAGGTTAACCAACTTGATTGAGGTAAGAGCTGTGCATCGAAGTAAATAAAACAGGTCAGGGTGTTAGTGAAAGTCTCTGGCAACTTTCCCAGGGTTCATAGGTTCTATTTATTCTGCTCTGTATGCCACAGGTTATTCCTTATTTCTCAAAATACCTTTTCCTCAGGGCTTTCATAACATCCCATTCCTTTCTTGCAGCTTTGTAATATCTTTATTGTGCGGACACGTTGACTTAAGTATGTAAAACCTAACAGTACCTATTGTTGCACTAAAAAATGCCTTGCTGGCCGAGTGTGGTGGCTCACGCCTATAATCTCACAACTTTCGGAGGCTGAGGCAGGTGGCTCACGAGGTCAGGAGTTCGAGACCAGCCTGGCCAACATAGTGAAACCCCGTCTCTACTAAAAATACAAAAAATTAGCTGGGCGTAGTGGCGGACGCCTATAATCCCAGCTACTTGCAGGGCTGAGCCAGAAGAATCACTTGAACCGCGGAGGCGGAGGTTGCAGTGAGCCAAGATGAGGCCACTGCATTTCAGTTTGGGCAACAGAGTGAGACTGTCTCAAAAAAAAAGCCTTGCTATTAAAGCATGAGGCAAAAGCCTAACTTAGCTGTTTCCTAAAGTAAATCCACAATTTATTTATACAGAGAAACCCCTTAACTTCTCTAAAACAAAAGGCATATACTCTACATAGACATATATTTGAGACATTAAAGAAACATGAATTTCCATTTTAGAAAACAATTAAATTAGTATCCTTTGTCAAATTTCTGGTGCCTAAAACAAAACCGAAACAACTGTAAAAAAAAATAGCTTTTGAAATATTAATCATTTTAAGTGAGTCAAGCCCTAAAAGAATTTACTTGGGAGTCAAAGCTAGTTGATTCCAACATCTCAGAAATAAAAGTCCAATTTGTTCATCCATTTAACCTACCATGAGTCTGCACTGATTTGGGAACTTGTGAAAAACACCACCACAAAACCCACTGAAACTGAATTGGTCACTGGAAACTCTCTTTCTGATCTATCCTAGCTAAATGCTAGCTGTCATGTCAAGCAAAAAGTAATTTGTACACCAGCCTTGTGGTCCACTGTATTATGTAGGAAAGACAGTGAAATGGAAGAGTGAGGGCTCAATCATTTCGTGTCTACTACCGAGAAACTAAATTATGTAGAGAACTTGAGGCTGAACGGAGGCTCTTTGGTCAGCTCAATGAAGATACCCTGGAAGCATCAATGGGGAGTTTACACAAGGGTAAAATGAAGAGTTCCAAGCTCTCTCATTGCTCTCCATACACTTTCCATGACTGTTGCAAGTGGTTTTGCAGGTCATCCAGCACTAGTCTTTTCTTAGCCCGAACACGTTTAAAGAGGGAGGGGGCAGAGATCACACTGTGAATGTTTCTGAACTTCCTTAAGTCAACTGGGCGGAGGCCCTACCGGTTCAGGCACCTGCAATTTCCGCCTTTCTCCTTCCCCCTCTTCCGGGCTCCGTCCCCGCTCGTCACCCGGCCTGTGACCCACTCCCACCGCCAGCTGGGGCCCTGGGGACTACGACGTCCCTCAAACCTTGCTTTTAGAAGACAAAAAGGTAATGATCGTCAGGTGTTAAATCACTGCAAGGTGACGTCTTCACGTGAAAGCTTTATTTGGGTAGGAAAACCGAGCCTACGAGAAACGGGTCCGTGCGGTCACGCCTAACTGCCTGTCTCCGGGTCAGGTCTGCCAGGACCAGCTCCAGCACCCCGCCGGAGAAGGCTGTCCTTTCCCCTCCGAACTCTGGCTTCCCTAAAGCGGCTGCACCTCCTTCCAGGCCTGACCTCCCGCCGGCTCCGCCCGGCCTGGCCTACCTCGCCCCATCTCGGTGCCCACCCATTGTCCCCTCGCGCTGTCACCGAACGCAGATCCCGCGCTCCCGATTGGAACACCTCCCCATCACTCAGCCACACTCTTGGGGCTGGATGCCTCACTCCCGTTTCCGAGCCATAAAAGGTCTAGGGCCGCTTCCCCCGAGCCAGCAGGTAAAGCTGCGGCGGCGGAAGGGAAGCCGGGAGCGGCCGCGCCCCCAGGTCGACCCCGCCGGGGAAGAGGCGCGCACCACACCAACCCTCCCTTGCTTTGCGACCGCGCCCTGCCCTCGCCCCAGGGCCCCCACCCTGCAAGTCCTGATCACAATGCCGGAGCCGCTGACCCACCCTTGTCATCCTGCCCCGGGACGGCCCTGGGACAGTGACCACCTCGAAGCACGGAGGGCGGGGCAGGCCGGGCCTCGGGGAGGGGGTGGGGGGATGTGAAAGGTCCCGGATGTTGCTGAACGGGAGCCCCTTCCAGAGGGAGTGACTGGCGCAAGCGCAGACCGGC
The DNA here is from genome assembly GCA_963573385.1 of Cacajao melanocephalus. Taxonomy (NCBI): domain Eukaryota; kingdom Metazoa; phylum Chordata; class Mammalia; order Primates; family Pitheciidae; genus Cacajao; species Cacajao melanocephalus. The sequence goes on along the minus strand of CAUYLG010051331.1, from coordinate 31,605 downwards.
TGAGCGAAAGCTAAGGTGGGGGTAGGGGTAGGGAGACAGCTGCTTTCCCGCAGGCTTAGAGGTAGAGTGGGCTGCTGGAGGCTGTAGGGGAGAGGGCGTCGGGGACCTAAGGGGAAGGCGAGGAGTGCAGGGGTTTGCGTTGGAGAGGAAAAGAAAAAAAGCAGCTTCCCGCCTAGGTGCACTCTGAACAAGCGTAGAGGAGCTGGGAGCGGAGCCGGGTGGGGGAGTGGCAGTAGCGGGCGAGGACGCGCGCTCCTCCGCTCGCCCTCCAGCGCGGGCGGGCAGGACGCGCGCCGGGGAGCGGCGGTTGCGCGGGGCCCGGATCGCTGTGGGCACTAATCAACGGTTGCCATAGCAGCGTTTGACGTCATCGTGCGTGTGGTGCCCCTGCTGCCGGGGCTGGTGATTGGAGGAAACCCCGTGTCTGCGGAGCGGCTGTAGCCTGTGAGCAGCGAGATCCAGGGACAGAGTCTCAGCCTCGCCGCTGCTGCCGCCGCCGCCCAGAGACTGCTGAGCCCCTGTCCGTCCACCGCCACCACCCACTCCGGACACAGGTGAGGAACCCGGCCGCCGCCGCTCCCCGCTCCTCCTGTCCCAGGCCAGCCTTCCGAACGCGTGGAAGCCGTCCTCACCACGTCCCCTCATCCCCGCTCGCCCCACGGTGGCGGCGCCGGGCTGAGGCGGAGTCTCCTCAGCAGACACGGGCGGCGGCTCCTCTTCCGCTGGGCTCGGGCGGGCAGCTAGCGGCCGCCTCCCGCTCCTTGTTTCCGCATCGACGCCCCGGCCCCGATCGGTGCTCGCTCCCCTGTCCCGCTCCCGGGGGTGAGGAGGGCGCCCACACGTGAGATCCCGGGGGATCCCCCGTCGCCGGCTCCCGAAGGTGGACGAGGCATGGCCGGGGCGCAGCTGGCCGCGATTCGTCCCCACCCTTGTCTCTGCGGGCTCCTACCCCCTCCCTCGCCGCCGTTCTCGCTTCCGCCCGAGATAATGACTCGGCGACAGCGGCGGCGGGCATCGCAGTGGCGCAGGTGAGGCCGCCCCCTCCCCGCTCCCTCGGCCGCCCTTTTCTTCCCCTCCCCCGCTCTTCCTCCCCCTCGCGCAGCCTCCGCGCTGGGCGCTGCGGTGGCGGGACCCGGCCCTCCCCCACCCCGGGAGGCGGCAGCGCGGCGGGGAGGGGCCGGGGGCCTCGGGGACACTAGCGGGAGGGAAGGGCCTGGCCGAGAGCGGACCGGAGCCCCGGCCCGGCCCGGCGGCGCCCGCCAGTAGACCCGGGCGAGGCCGCCGGCCGGCGGGAGGGGAGCCCACTGCAGGGTGAGGTTTTGGGGTGGGGCTCGCCTGGGACCTAGAGCTGAATTTCCTGGGCTCCGCGGTGGGGGGGAAGGGCTTGAATTTTCTTGGTGGGGGTGGGGGATGGGGCTTTCTTTCCTCCTTATGAACCAGCAGGGAAGGCGCGGACTGGGGCTGCGAGCCCAGATGGGGGTAGAGAGCGGAGTGGGGATCCCGCGATAGGCTCTCGTGCCGGAGCGACTAGAACTGGAGGGTCCCTCCGCCGGTTTGGGGACGCACATCCTGCTTTGGGGGCGGGTGAGCCTGAGCAGAGCTGCCGCTGGTGGCCTGCTCGGCTGGGTGTGGCTCTCGTCCCCTCCCCCACCTGCAGCTGTCGGGCCCTTAGAGACGGTGTACGCGGGCACCGGCGCTGATCGGTGGCGGGGAAAGCGCTGGGTGGGAGAGCGGGGTGTGTCCGCGGCGGGGCTGGTAGTGGTTCCGCTTCTGCGGGCGTCTCTGGCGTCTCTGCCCCGGGGTCGGGCAGCTTCGCTCCCCCCTACGGTTTGAGCGGGGGCGGGGGCGCGGGCTGCTCCTCCCCCTGGCTCCGGTGGGAGGGGGGGAATTAACACTCAGCAGTAGGTTGGGCTCCCTGACACAGATCCGCCATGACAAAGGAGGAGAGTCGGGGACTTGAGCGGAGGCTCGGGCTTGGGCGGAGCCTGGAGGGGGGTGGTTGCGGATACGCGGACCCGAGGATTTGCACTTTAAAGTCCGGGTCTGCCCGTTTTCGTTTCACCCTAACCGACGTCTCAAGTCAGGTAAGGGTTAAATGGGTGCGGTGAGTCCTGCCCGCAGTGTAGAGGCGAGGCCTTGGAGCAATCGTTACTGTATGAGAAACCTTATCCACTTCCTCTTGTACCCAAGTGGTAGGGGAGAGAATCCTTTGTACTGGTTTTAAATCATTTTTCGTTAGAAGCAGAATTAACCAGAGAGCGTTTCTCAGTTCCTGAGGGAAAAATTAATAATATAGAGACCTGAGGAAAAGCATGTCGTCATAAAGGTTAAATAGTTTATGTGTGAGCCAGTACCTTGCATCCAAATTAGCTAATTACTTGCTTAAAATATGAGGACATGTTCTTTCATTTGGTTAAAAAAGTGTTGTGGGATTTCCTTGGGAAGGTAAAAGATAATTAATATTTGGGAGTCAGCTCCCAAGGTGGGTGGGTGATAATAGCTCTTCTGTTTACCTTCTAATATAAAATATACACTTCATTCATGTGTATATTTTCCTCTAAAGTCGTTTATTCTGTGGTCTCACTGTGTGGATTAGTATCTTTGTGCTGTTTAGCAACTTTGAAAAGGATGTCTTTCCAGAAAAATGTAGCTAAGGTAAGTTGAAAAGGTCTAGGAAACTGTAAAATGCGAGGGAAAGAGAATTAGGTGGGTAGTCACGGTAAAGGACAGCTTGAGTGATAGCATCCAACTATTGTGACGGCTAGAAGCAAAATTCGGCACTTACACATTGCAACTGGAGCCATGACATTGGAAACACTTGTAAATTAAGTACTTCCAATGTTATGTATTTTAGTATTCATAGTAAGAGTTGAAGGGCCATGACTGGTGGGTATTTTTAAAGCATGTGGACATACAACACGATAAAGAGTTGAGGCATTAGGGTCAGTTAGATGTTGGTCCTTTGTGGTGGCTTTACTCTAAAAATACCTGAGAACAAGCACTTTTGGCTATTCCTCCCCCAAATTGTTATGCTGTGATTGGCTGGCAAATGTTGCAGAGATCTAGTAGATTTGGAGTGAGGGTAAAACTAAAATTTAATCACTCCCTATTATGGAAGTAAAAAGACATGAATTATGATTCTGGAAGTATAATAGAAATCCAGATGTTCTGTAAGTAGTGCGTTTATTAAAGGAAGAAAAGCTGTTTAATTTTGTATCACTTAGTGGTATTGGAATTGAGTTGAGATTTTGGTCAAGTAAGATTAGGGGGGTAGTTTTTAAGGCAGCTTTTGGAAGTGCTTTTGACCTTATGTGAAATGTGGATCTTCTGAATTGAAATGAGATAATCAAATTTTAGTTTTGCTACACTGATGTTGTTAATGGCTGTAAGTTTACCTCTGATGCTGAGTATGCTAAAATTTTTTTCCCTTTTCTGATTATCCTTTTGTGAGGCTGCATTTTAATCATGTGAACAATCTTCCACAGGCAATTATGTTTCAGGTTTTAATAAGGCTCACTTACCACAGGTATAATTTTGACTCTGTTTATTTTGATGGGAAAAATTTAAAATACTCCTTTTTTCCCCCCTGCAGAACATTCTGTCATGGATAAAAATGAGCTGGTTCAGAAGGCCAAACTGGCCGAGCAGGCTGAGCGATATGATGACATGGCAGCCTGCATGAAGTCTGTAACTGAGCAAGGAGCTGAATTATCCAATGAGGAGAGGAATCTTCTCTCAGTTGCTTATAAAAATGTTGTAGGAGCCCGTAGGTCATCTTGGAGGGTCGTCTCAAGTATTGAACAAAAGACGGAAGGTGCTGAGAAAAAACAGCAGATGGCTCGAGAATACAGAGAGAAAATTGAGACGGAGCTAAGAGATATCTGCAATGATGTACTGGTGAGAATTACACATCCAGTCTGGCTTCATTATACTATAGGGTTCCTATGAGTATCAGTTACATTACTCTCAACTTTTTCTTTGGTTTTTCTTTTCCTTCTAACATTGTGTGTTCCAAATTTAGAAGTCTTCATTGGTGTCATGACTAAAAAGATGTTAATACAATTATAGATATGTTTATGTAGAATAATTGCAACAATGATTATGAAACAGTTCTGTTAAAAATAATAGACTTTAGTATTCTATTTTATATTAATTGAAAAGATAAACTAATAGTATTACTGTTTTTCTTATGGTTAGAATATTTGTAGTAGCTCTGTAGCTGATTATCTTAAATATGCATCTGTGGATAAAGGAATTTTGCATATTTTATGTAAGAGAGATGTAATAGGATACTCATTGTAGAAATACTCTTCTCTGGATTAGCCGCTATAATGTTAAGGTAATGAGTCAGCCATGCAGAAAACTGACCTCACAACTATGAAGCCTCTTCCTGCATTGAATCGTTGAAAGTAGATTTTGAATGCTCAACAACCATGATGAAAGGTTACGGATAACTCAAAGCTTGACTTTCCAGTTTCAATCAAGTATTTAAAGTATTCAGTACTTACTGTGTTGAAGCACTGTACTTAAAACAATGAAACTAAATTTTGGTTAATTTTAATCTGTCATACAAAAGCAAGGCTTTTTGATCAAGAATAGTTTAAATTTGAGGATAAACTAGTAGAAAATCCAACCAAGCTGGCAGATTTTGTAATAATATTTAAAGTGGTTTTACTAAGTGTTTACACTTACCAGTATGGCAGGGCTCTGATATACAAAGAAGGATAGCATCTCGATTTTTCTGGACAGGTTACTGAATCTGGGACTCAGTATGGAAATCCAAGTGTGTTACTTACTATATGAACCTTGTTTCTGGAAGAATTACTACAATGAGCAATAGGATAATGTCTGATGTAGTTGTGGGTTTGGGGTTTTTGTTAAAGTTGTGATGATACTATCATTTCTTTACACTTGTATTTACTAATGGAACAGCATTAGTTCCTAAACTGTATTTTTCTCAAATGGTGTTTACTTCACACTGTCTTTTTAAACAATAGTGATTTTTTTTTCAACAGTGCTTATTTGAGTTCCCAGTCAAACTCATGAGGCATCTGTCTTGGGGGTATCTTTTTGTTGTTTGTTTATTGAAACCTTTACAATGATAGCTATTTATATCTAAGTTGAAAAAAGGAATATCATGCTTTTATTGAGGCCAAGTAACAAATGCCTGTCTTGTGATTTTGCTAAGGTAATAAGAATATTTAAAATTTGAAAATACGATTTTTTTTTCTATAATAAAAAATGTATTGGGTTTTTTCCCTGCTCTCCTTGCTAACTAGTATCTATGTACATATAACTCAGTTTTTGTTCAGTCTGGTGTGTTTTCCCCAATTACACCTGATCAAAAAGCTTTTATTTTGGCTTCAAAGGATGTGTTACAAGTTAAAATTTCCCTTAAGACAAAAGTCAATTTGTGGAACAAAAAGGAATGTAACATTTACTTTTTACTAACATGCTTATTTGCAATACCAGCTAAGTATGTGCATGCCTTCCATATACAAAGTATAAAAGTTTCTGTCATTGTCTTTTCCTAGGAAAAGACTTACAGCAGGTTTTTTTTTTTGTTTTTTTTTTGGAGACAGTTTTGCGCTTGTAGCCCAGACGAGTGCAATGGCACGATCTTGGCTCACTGCAACCTCTGCCTCCCAGGTTCCAGTTCAAATAATTCTCTTGCCTCAGCTTCCTGAGTAGTTCGGATTACAGATCCACGCAACCACGCCCAGCTAATTTTTTGTATTTTTAGTAGAGATGGGTTTCACTATGTCAGCCAGGCTGGTCTGGAACTCCTGACCTCAGGTGATCCACCCACCCTGGCCTCCCAAAGTGTGGGATTACAGGCGTGAGCCATCACACTCGGTCCAGCTTGTAGCAGTTTTAACTATGCTTCCTTTTGGTTTCCTTATCAAGGAAATTTTTTTGCATAGAACCAGTAGTTGAGAATGACAAGATAATCTCTTAATATCAATAGCTTCTTTTTGTTAGGATTATTAAGGAGGTTGATTCTGGTCCCTACTCATGTTGTTACCCTGCAGAATAGCACTGACTTCTCTAAAAGGTTAAATGGCATTTCCACCTTGAAAGTTTGGATGAATGACAGTTTAATTCCTTTACTGTACAAATGGCTTCGAAGAGAATTCTAAGCAAGCATTTGTTTCCAGCCTTGGTCTTTTGTGAAGAATATTAGTGATCTTTGCATACTCATAATGTGTAGTAGATGCTCAAATATGTGTTAAGCATAAAGGCTTCTTTTGAGAAAAAGGATAGAATTAGGTCAGCAGCATGACAAAATTTGTCTAGCTTTTTCTGCTTGGGAAAATTTGGTATTTACAGATAGTAGGCTTCTTTTTCCTACAATCTTTTTCAAAGAGGTCACGTTGGCTCTGGCAACATCTTGCATAAAATTCCTTTTCCCCTTTCTAGTGAAGTGGAAGAATAAAACGTAGCAGAATTGATATTCCTACTAGAGGTTTTCAAACCATTGTACTTAATGATTAGTAAAAATGTTTAAATTATATTTTTAAGATCTTAAATGATAAAGAAATTAATATAATTTTTTATTACTCCAGCCTTTTCTGAGCTTTGCTTTTATATATATATGTATATATATATATATATATGAATTTGAGAAAAATAAACAGGTTATCTCTTTGCAGAATTAATGGTATTGGCTGGTGGCATTAGCGATAACCAGCTTTTTTATATTGAGCACCTATTATAATAGTTAGGAAAATACACTCTTTCTTCCTACAAAAAGCAACTAATCTCCAAAGTTCTGAATTTTTCTGAAGAGCTTCTGAGTTTTTCTGAAGAGCTCTTTAGTAACCCATTCTGGTTACCTGTGTTTATTAATTGTTTAATCATTTAATAAGCAAAGAGCTGGGACCGTGTTGCTTTTTACAAGAGTTAATAGATTATTACCATGGGAAGTGGTCATTGGCATGTTCTTCACAATGTGGACTTTTCATTATGTAAAAGAACTTGGGGTTCTTCTCTTCCATGTGTTAATTTGAAACTGCAATATGTGAACTAATGCAATCTGCCTTTCCTGTCAGATGCTTAGATAAAAGCTCTCTTGGTAGTTGGGGAGGGACTCAACACTGGTACCTCTTTAAACCTGAAAGATGGCAGCCAAAAATTGAGTAATTTTTACCTTACACATGATGAAGTGAACAGCAAGGAAATACAGTCTAGGAGGCCTATTTCAAACTCAAAAGAAGTATGTCGAGGTGAATAATAGAGCTCAAGATTTTGAGTCAGACTAGTTTTACCATTTAATAGATGCATGGCCCGAGGAAATCACTTAGTCCCTCTGAGAAAACTGAGCTCAATTAAATAGGAATAACTCATCCCACAGGGTTGTAGGGAATGAGAGTCAGGTAAAGCACCTTGACTACCTTCTGTGTCCTGTTTATCTCAGCCTTTCTGTTCTGTTTAAAAGTGTGAGCCTGCCTGTAATAGTGCAGGGGTCTCTTAACTCACGGTCCATGAATGGGATTTAGAAGATTGGTTTCTTCCGACTGCCCCGGAACCCACAGTAGCAGGCAGCTGGGGGTGGGGAGTCAGCTGTGGAATAGGGGCTGTGGCAGTTCGGGGGGACCCGGCTGTGTTGGCTGTGAGGGTGACGAGTGACTCTCGGGCTGGGTGGAAATGGAGCTCCAGGAAACTACTAAAGTTCCTGGGGAAGCAAAGTAGAATTTCTTAAGAACAAAATGGTTGGAGAGGAGAAAACCTATCTATGGTGGTTGTGAAGGCCCTGATGCCGTATGTTAAATTGATACCATCTGATGGCCATGAATTTATTGAAAAAAGAGAACATGCATTAAAATCAGTTGTGATAAAAGCCATGTTGAGTGGCCCAGGTCAATTTGCCGAGAATGAAACCAGAGGTCAGTTTCAGAGAGATACTTTCACATGTGCTATCAAAAGTATGCATGTATTTTATGTACAAGGTTCGCTGCACTGACAGCTTCACCAAGATTCCCGAATTCCCAATTGCACCTGAAATTGCAGTAGAACTGCTGATAGCTGCAAACTTCCTAGATTGTTATATAAAATAAATTATAATAAACTGTTAAAGAAAAAAAAGATTTAAGAAGCCTTTAAAATTGTGTATTTTTCTGGGCGGAAGGTTCATGTCAACCATCAGATTTTCAAAGATTTTATTTTAAAATTTAAATTCTGCTATAGGCAAAGAATGACTTTATTGGAGGTCTAGGAGAGGCAGCAGTGTAAAATTGTGTGTCTAACATAACAGTTGGCAACTGCAGTTGAGTAATCTTAATAGTGATTCTGTTAATTTGAGTTATATTTTATTGCTGCTCTACATTTTTATTTGCTTAGGCAATTTTAAGGTGTGGTTATGGGGCACTGATTTTTATCTCCAACCCACAGAAAGAACTACCATTAAATAAGAAAGCAAGCAGCTTTTGGGTCTCTCTTAGTCTGAATATATTATTACATGCCTTGGGCTTTAAAAACTGCTATGTAGAGTTAGTTTTTAAGATGAAAATCAGTAGGCAGCTCATTGGAATAAGGGCTTCTCAAAAGAATTCTATAGTGTTATATCTATCATTACTATTTTATTAAGATATACTGTATATTTAAATGTCTTCGTGGTTTTGGTATGTTTCAAAGTATAAAGAATTCAAGTTGTGGTCCCAGGAAGGAAAAAATTGGACAGTGTCTTTGGTAAGAAACTTCAGTATTTTTTTTAAATGTGAAGTGCCACACTCAATGACATATTTTGTACAAATATAAAAGTCTGAGGTATATGCAGTGGAAATCATGAAAATAAAGGCAGGGGAATGGAAAGGTAGAGGCATTTGCTGTTTGATGAGAGGGGAAACTAAGTCTGCCTTTATAATACTGAATTAAATGTCATTGGATTATGTGGATTAATTTTACAAATTTTTGATTGCAAAGTAAGTTACTCTTGGCATATTTATATTGAAGTGTGTGTGAGAGAGAGAGAATTTTTAAGCAAAAATGGCGGATGTCCTGATATCAAGTAAGTTTTAAAACATAGCGTATTGTTTGTTGAAATTCTAATAAGCCTCTTAGAATTTTTTTTTGGTAGAATTCCTGTGTTCCCTATTGTGATTTCATCCTAGTTTCCATAGCTTTTGCTTTACTCTGACAATTTTACATTGAGAATAAACACTATTCAAGGTTTTAGGGGACTTAGAACTGCTGTCAGTTTCAATATACTCAAAGCCAGAGTTCCTCTTCCTTTTGAAACTGCCTGTCCTTTACAACTATCCAATTTTAGCATTTTTCTAGACTAAATCACATGACATTTGTTGGTCTCAACTTTGACTTTATTTTCAGATTATAAGCTGTTGATACTTCCCAGATCATTGGTTCCCAATCTTTTACATTGATGCTGAATTGTATAGTTCCCAGGATTACACTCAGAAAAGTACACATTGCCAAATAAGAAAATGATACTATAAGGATAACTTGATGTACTTTTAATGGACAAAAGCTAAATTATAAACATCTTTTTACTGCTGCTAGTGGTCATTCACTTGGACTATGTTGTGCATATATTTCTTATTCTAATCTAAAACGCTGATTTTATTCCATCTATTTGCTTGATCCTTGCCAAAATTCCCTGCAAGAGGCTTTTAGCTTTAGTTTGGTCTTCTCGCTGTCCTTGATAAATACCATTGCTAATTACCATCTTTATGGGCTGAGGGTTTCTTCTTCATTTCTCTGAGTTAGAACCTATTTTAATCTTGATTATCTGTCTTCCAACATCAGAGGATTGGCTCTATTCTTTCATTCTCCTTGAAAATGTTTGTGTATTTGTAAAGTACACTGAAGGAATATATGCTTTGATACATTTAGACAGCACAGATTTAAATTTTGGTGTGGGAAGAATGGTGTGCTTGGCCACCACGTCAGCGTTCTATCTTTTTTATGTGTATTTCTGTGTAACAGGTAATTTCCTTGTTCGCTAGTCAGTAATTCCTGTAATTATGAAAAACTTGTATCGGTAAAAGTTAACTGTGCAATAGCAGTTTTCATTGATTTAGTTTTGTGTTTTCTGGTAAGGTATAATGAGATGGAAGTAGTAGTGTAGCGTAGGATAGAGTTTTACATATTGGCAGATTTCACTAATTTTTTTTTATTGCCATTCTTTTTATTTTCCAATAACGTGGATCTTGAGGCACCAAAGCAACGTGGCTGAATATAGCTGACTTGGTATCAATCAGATCATTTTGTGTAACACCAGCCCTTTTGTTTATATTGGATAGGTTATTTAAAAAGTTTCAGCATGTAAGCTCTTGTGGATTTCTATTGACAGAATTTGTTGTTGCCCTCCTTTCTCTCTCAAATAAAAAATGTGCTTACAATGGTAATAGGTAAAAGAACATAAGGATAGTTTCAGCCAAGTATTAATCCATAAAATTAAGCAGACCAATATAAAGATTTGCTTAATGGGTTGGCCCATATGCATGTGTTGAACTTTAAAATTTAAGAAAGATTATTGCATTAAATTTGCAGGGAGTCCCCAATTTTTGTTGTATTCGTATTTTATTTGGGTCATCTAATGAGTTGGGTAGTTAGAAACATGTTTTGTTTTTTGTCGTCATTGTTTTTTTGTTTTTTTCTGAGACAGGAGTCTCACCCTGTCATCCAGGCTGGAGTGCCATGGCAAGATCTCACCTCACTGCAACCTCCACGTCCTGAGTTCAAGTGGTTCTCCCTCCCCAACCTCCCAAATAGCTGGGACTACAGGGGCCACCACCATGCCCAGCTAATTTTTCTATTTTTACTGGAGATGGAGTTTTGCCATGTTGGCCAGGCTGGTCTTGAACTCCTGACCTCAGGTGATACGCCCATCTCGGCCTCCCAAAGTGCTGGGTTTATAGGCATGAGCCACCATGCCTGGCCCCGAAACGTTTTTTTAGTGGCGCTTAATTTCTAACTTGCAAGCAATTTTTGGGATCTAGAGTTTTTAAAAATTAGTGTTATTACCAAGAAACCCAGTGGTAAGCAGAATGTTTCTCATCGAAGTGATTAATTACAAACGCTTCTCTAAGAAAGACCTATTGTTGATCCAAGACTGAACACTCAGCTCATAATTTTTTTGCTCCTTAAAATGTAATAAATATCGTCCAGAGTTTAGAATGACATACTTCGACCACATTCAATCAAGAGACACTTGATGAAAATAAAATGCAAAATACCTATTTAAAATGTGATTCTGTGGAATTGACAGTTGAGAGTAGTATTATAGGCAAGCTGTAGGTCTGTCCTAGAACAAGCAAGTTCTTAGTTCAACAATTTGATGAGTCCTTCAGCACTATTTGGAAGATGTTTGGAAATAAGACATAGCAAGTAATCTGCTTTTTGTAAGAGTAGTGACTTTCTTGCTGGTTTCCTTTTGATTGTTGCCATCTAATGGAGGACTATCATCAGGCTCTTTTTCTTTAATTGAAATAGAGATAAAACTTTAAGCATATTCCTGTGTAACATTTCTAAAAGTAAAGGATGCTAAAGTGTGTACTGCCTACTTAAAGAGAGGTGATATAACTTAGCACGGGCCATGCAGACTTTTTGAATTTTGGATTCATTGTGTGGTTTGGGGCAAGTTTTACTGAATTTCTCTGTGACTCTGTTTCCATATCTTCAAAATGGGAGTAGTACTATCTACTTCTAGGATGTTCTAGGGAAATTGTTTAATTAATACACCCCATGGTGGTCTTAAATAGCAGATACACTGCTTACCTTTTGTACCTCTGTGACATCACTTTATTGTGATTTATATCACTTTATTATAAAGTTTGGATTAAATTTAAGAGAACGTTAAAAAGCTGAAATTTTTTATATTTGATATTTGACGACTTGCTATTTTATAAGGCCTGTGTATTACAAAAATAAATGTAAAAGCCCCTGCTATTCAGTCTGGAGAGGGAAATAGACATGTGCACATATAATAAAGAGGGAAAAGTACTGCAAATTCATTGAACATGGAAAAGCTGGTATTTAGCGTTTTTTAAAAAGGGGTTGATAAAATATAGGCCCCTTATGGAGTTTATCCATAATACATAGAGTACACATACATATAAGCTAAAAAGTCCTGTGAAAAATGAGGCATTTTAAACACTACCACCAACAAAAAGCATTGTGATGGAAATACTGGTAAATTGGGCCTTGGTTTCTGGGAAACTTGAGCCCAGGCCAGGATCCTAGGGGAGGGGTGAAGAGAAAAGCCCTCAGTGACAGGAGTGTCAATGATTTTTAAGTTTACACTTAAATCTGCTCATTAAGGGGGATGGGGAGGTTGGGAAGGGATAACATGGGGAGAAATGCCAGATATAGGTGACGGGTGGTGGGGTGGGGGATGGAGGCAGCACACCACTTTGCCATGTGTGTACCTATGCAGCAATCCTGCATGATCTGCACATGTACCCTAGAAGTACAATTTAAAAAAAAAAAAAAAACTCATTAAGTTCTTTTTGATACTTGTTAATATTTCATTTTTGATCTTTAGGAGTAACATTTCAAATTTGTTTTCGGATATTCTTAAAACATTGATTCCTTCTAGGATTATTTTGCTAGCGTTCATGATCTAGAGGGAGACACTTCTCTGAATCTGATTTAATGTAGCCGTTTTTATTCCTGCTTCTTGCTAGCCCTTTCACCCGATTGATTTTTCAAAAGAACAGAACATTTTAGAACAGTCTGGGGATTTCTATCAGCAATTGTTTAGTGCAGACATCTTTTGGGGTAAAAATCAGGGAGCAGCTAGCTACTCTTTTAACAGGAATTAAATTTAATAATAAAACTTTAGGCTGGCTTTAACAGTTCTTAAACATCAGGGATAATATATTCTTTCTTTGTCAGATTTCTTTTTGATTAAAAAGTACAGATTTGCCATCTATTATTAATGGAAAAATGCATTTAGTTAAGTGGGCACAAGCAACTCTATTCCTTCTTATATATCACCTTATTCATAGAACATCTGTTCATAGCTTAAAATCTTACTCTCTTAGGCCACATTGCATAGAAAGATAAGAATTTAAAGTCAAAATTAATAAATTAGTTCTTGACACCACCTGATTATTAGCATTTTTGGTGTAGCACTTTTCTAATTGGTTGACTGAAAGCAAGTGTGAGGAAGTTGCAAATCAGAGAAGAATGGAAGCCACTTTGGCCACAAGGGGGAGTAAAAGACTAATTTCCAAATCTATGGGCCCCTAAACTGTGACAGATTAATGGCTTGCATGCTTTCTTTTTAAAATTTTAAGAGATCTAGGAATTATAAAAGGCCCAGTGTTTGTACAGAATAACAATTATAGGAAAATTATCTCAGCACAAGAGAATTGTACAAGACTAGAAATTTGAACTACATTGTGCTGGAGAGTTGGAATTAAATTTCCTACTGATGATGTTATTAAAATGACATTTGTGGAATATTTTTGTGAGCTTTTAAATTGAATAGTACAAGCTGGGAGTTTTATATAATTTATAGAAATGGTTTAAATATACAAAAATTTCATAGAATCATTGAATTTTAGGGTTGAAGGGACATCTAGTCTAACCTTTTTATTTTAACAGATCAAAAGACTACACCTCAGAGGTTCAGCTGTTTACATGAGGTCAGACAGTAAGCATTATTATTTGTAGTTCCTTAATGTAGTATCACCTTATTGTAGATTGAAACATGACATTTACTCTGCTGTCAAGATACTTGGTTTGTGGGGGTCGTGGATGAAGAGTCGTCAGAATAACAAAATAAATAATTTCATTAAAAACTGTTTTTTGTTTTAGACTATGTTTTAGAGTCCTGTACTTAATGAGAATCACTTTTGAGGGCTCTTGTGCCTCAGTTACTTGCTACCTCAACCTTTTAACTTCTGGTGTTGTGTATGCTTTGTATGAAAGCAGGCATATCTGTGTCTCAATCTCTCTGTTGTAGTGGATGAGAACCATGGCAGTACAATCTAAAACAGAGGAATGGGTTATAGAGGCTTGATCTTTCTCCCACTCACATATTTGGTGAGATCATGTCAAAGTCAGCCCTACTGTGTTCACAAATTTCAATTCATAAATTTGTCTCATTAGAGGTTGATTCTTTCGCTTTAATATTCTGGGGGTATTTGCTATTTGCTAATGACACTTAATGTCTAATTATCTTTGCGCAAATTAAATTTAATATTATGACCAGTTGGTGAAATACTTTCAAGATAAGATGAAAACTTTCTCTCTACCACTCATATTTGTTTACAAATGTATCATTGTTTTTGTATAAAAACAATGTGTTTCTTTTTTTTTTTTTTTTCCATGTTTTAAAAAAGTGGCATTGTTACTATCCACAGGTGGGGCCGTTTGTGTGCTGGGCTCAGGGGATAATGTGTGGGCTGTGGAGGTGATGACAGAAAGGCTCGAAGGAAATGGGGTGGATATGAAGGCCAGGCCTGAGGGGTCCTCAGATCCGCTTCTGGGAAGGGACAGCCTTGAGGAAGGAGTCATGGCAAGCCATAGCTAGGCCACCAATCAGATTAAGAAATTCTGAGAAATCCAGCTGCCCGTCGCTGTTGGTGTCCAGTTTCTTCATCATGCGGTCAAGGACACCGGGGTCCTTCTGGTTCTTTGTGAAGGCAGCCAGTTCTGTATTCACGAAGCTTAGGAACTCTGTCTTGGAGAGAGTGTAGTTATAACCATCCTTTCCAGCATACTTCTGGAAAACAGCAATCAGGGACTTGATGCACCACTCAGTCTCTGTAGGGCTGGAGATTTTTGCCATGTTGGCACTAAGTAAGGCGCGAGGGAGGCTGTGGCTGGGAGCGGCGCTGAGAGCTCTGGGCGCGCGGCATGTGGGTCTTGATTTTGGCACTTTTTCAAGAGCACTGGCTGGTTATTTTGTAGAATGTCTCTTAGCTTCGATTTGTCTGGTGTTTTTGTTGTTGTTGTTGTTGTGTTTTTTTTGTTTGAGACCGAGTCTCACTTTGTCCCCCAGGCTGGAGTGTAGTGGCATGATCCTGGCTCACTTTGCAACCTCCGACTCCCAGGTTCAAGCGATTCTCCTTCCTCAGCCTCCTGAGTAGCTAGGATTACAGGTGCCTGCCCCCATGCCTGGCTAATCTTTGTATTTTTAGTAGAGACGGGGTTTCACCATGTTGGCCAGGCTGATCTCAAACTCCTGACCTCAAGTGGTCTGCCTGCCTTGGCCTCCCAAGGTGTGAGCCACTGCGCCCAGCCTGTCTGGTGATTCTTCATGATTACATTTAGATTGTGAGTTTTTGGTGAGAATTCCTGGAAGTGATATGATGTCCTCCTCAGTGTATTGTATTAGGAGGCACATGGTGTTGTCCCATTACTTAACCAAGTATATTTAGATGGTGCATTATGTTGTTAAATTTAAACAGGTATTAGGACTTCTGAAAACACACCCCATGGTGCAAAGTACCCATCGATTTTTTTTTTAAAGATATATGCCCTATAATTATGATTACTTTGTCTGAGGTTACAAATGAAATTATTTTGCCAAAGTGCTTTTTAAATAAGCTGTGTCCGTTTATACTGAATAGGTTGCTTCTTTAAAGGGGGAAAATCATCCCAGCTCTGTAATTTGTAATTTTCCTTTCAAACTTATTTTCATTAGTTGCCTTCTTGTTCTAGTTGGCAAGCCCAAATCGCAGCACACAGTGCAGTGGTTTGAGTGTACAGTGGCAGGGTGGCCATTCTTCAAGGCTGAGGTAAATGTACAAATACTTAATGATTGAGTTCTTGCTCATAATTTTGGGGTTTGGTCTAAGGACCTTTAGTCTATAAATCCTCTGATTCCCTTTTAAGAAAAAACCGATCTTGAATTTAAAGAAATATAAAGGGATAGTGGTGGGGTGGGAAATTGATTACATTAGAGGAGATTTCCTGGCATTGGAAGGGAGATTTTTAAATTAATGCTACGGTGAAACACAAGAAGATTGGGGTGAAGAGGAAGCTGTTCATAGTTTTGTATTTGAAATGCCTGTCATGTCTCTTAGCAGAATTAGTACTGTGATCTAGGACTCTTGACTTCTAACCAAAGTTTACTCTGCCTTACAACCTCGCACTCTTCCATCTCTCTCTGCAGGATATTTCTTAGGTTCCTCTGTGTTCATTACATAGAAACCTGGAGCTTATCTATATTTGGAGGCACTTAGCCTGCCCCTTTGCTGCTATTAAATATATGTGTTTAGTTCAGCACTTGTTATTTTAAATGAGCAATTTCTTAGGTTTTTAGAGTAGTAGAACATTGTTTTGTCTCTTACAGCAGAATATTCATTATTGAACATAGTGTCAACCTCAATAATTTCTGTCAGGTTTTTTGGTAAGGTGATACACTTTTGATGATGAAGACTTTCTGAAAAATAGTTTTGTTTGTTTGTTTGTTTTTTGAGATGAAGTCTCGCACTGTCAACCAGGCTGTAGTGCAGTGGTGTGATCTTGACTCACTGCAATCTCTGCCTCCTGGGTTCAAGCAATTCTCTTGCCTCAGCCTCCTGAGTAGCAGGGACCACAGGTGTGCACCACCACGCCCAGCTAATTTTTTTTTTTTGTATTTTTAGTGGAGATGGGGTTTCCCTTACGTTGGCTCGGATGGTCTCGATTTCCTGACTTCGTGATCCACCTACCTCAGCCTCCTGAAGTGCTGGGATTACAGGCGTGAGCCATTGCGCCTGGCCCTGAAAAATAGTTTTTAGGATGTTGAGCTAGTAAAATATCCTCCAAGATCGGTTTAAAATTCGTTTTATTTAAATGCAGCTATTAAAGTTACACATATTATTCAGTGGGGAATTTGATATTTTTGAGTGCTTAAAATGTGTAGAACATGCCTTTAATAGAGCCTATATAAATAGGTTAAGAATATATATGTGTGTGAAAAGTTAAAGATGCAAAACCGTAATTGTTTATTTTATTTATTTATTTTGAGATGGAGTCTCACTTGCTGGAGTGCAGTGGCGCAATCTTGGCTCACTGCAACCTCTGCCTCCTGGGTTCATTCAGGTAGTTTTTCTGCCTCAGCTTCCTGAATAGCTGGACTTAGCTGTGTACTGCCATGCCCGACTGATTTTTGAATTTTTTTTTTTCTAGTGGAGATGGGGTGTCACCACGTTCGCCAGGCTAGTAATCTTTATTTTTAATTGTACTTGCTCTGAATAAGAATGTAGGTATTACAGAGCATAGCATGTAGAGGGAAAAAATGAAGCTGCTGTGACCTCATCCTGCCTTCTCGAAGGTAATCTCTGTTAAGTCTTTTGTGTATCCCGGGAATTTATGCGCAAAGCAAACAATTATATCCTCAAAGAATAAGGAACATATACTCAATTTTGTAAATTGGACTCACATACGTACTTTGATGTATATCTTACCCTTCACTTTGGTAGGTACTGCCTCACTCTTTGGTGGAGTCTTGCTCTGTCACCCAGGCTGGAGTGCAAATGGTACAATTTCAGGCCACTGCAACCTCCACCTCCTGGGTTCAAGCGATTCTCCTTGCCTCAGCCTTCCAAGTAGTGGGGATTATAGGTGCCTGTTACCACACCCAGCTAATATTTGTAATTTTGGTAGAAACGGGGTTTCACCATGTTGGCCAGGCTGCTCTTGAACTCCTGACCTCAAGTGATCCACCTACCTTGGCCTCCCAAAGTGTTGAGATCACAAGCATGAGCCACTGCAACCTGCCAGTACCTCCTCATTCTTAATGTCTGTATAGTTTTCTATTAACTGGGTATGTAACAACTTACTTAGACTATTTTTTTTCTTTTTCTTTTTTTTTTTTTTAAAGATAAAGTCTCCCTCTGTCACCCAGGTTGGAGTCCAGTGGTGCACTCACTGCAGGCTTGACGTTCTGTGCTCAAGTGATCCTTCCACCTCAGCCTTTGTAGTAGCTAGGACTATAAGCATAAGAATTTACCGTACTACCACACTAGGCTAATAAATTATTTTTAGTAGAGACATGAGGTCTTACTATATTGCTTAGGCTGGTCACTAACTCCTGGCCTCCAGCAGTCCTCAGCTCAGCTTTCCAACGTGGTTGTGATTAAAGATATAAGCCACCACACCTGGCCGTTAGTCCCTTATTAACAGAAATTAGGATATTTACCTTTTTTCGCTCCTTAAATTAAAAAGCTCTGTGCTACACACTAGCTCTACAGACA
The DNA here is from genome assembly GCA_963573385.1 of Cacajao melanocephalus. Classification (NCBI taxonomy): domain Eukaryota; kingdom Metazoa; phylum Chordata; class Mammalia; order Primates; family Pitheciidae; genus Cacajao; species Cacajao melanocephalus. The sequence continues at coordinate 13,450 of CAUYLG010051331.1, read as the reverse complement.
ATATAGATGAAGCTGAATAGCTTTAAAGAATTAGCTTTAGGGAGAACATAGCATTAGAGCTAGAAATGGAAAGGTATTTAGCACAGATTCTTTTTATTTTTCCAGCTTTATTGAGGCATGGTTGGCAAAAAACAAATGTATGTAAGGTGTACAACATAGCAGAGGTTACTTTAAATTACCAGTTCTTAAAGTGATATGCTTACCACTGGGAATCCATTGAGGAGGTGTCTGTTAGGTCACAACTATTTTCTTCTTTTCTTTTGAGACGGAGTCTTGCTTGTCGCCTGGGCTGGAGTGCAGTGGCGTGATCTTGGCTCACTGCAACCTCCACGCCTCCCAGGTTCAAGAGATTCTCCTGCCTCAGCCTTCCTAGTAGCAGAAATTACAGGTGCACACCACCACACCCAGCTAATTTTTGTATTTTTAGTAGAGATGGGGTTTCACCATCTTGGCCAGGCTGGTCTTAAGCTCCTAACCTCGTGTTCTAGGCACCTCCGCTTCCCAAAGTGCTGGGATTACAGGCTTGAGCCACTGCGCCCAGCCAGGTCACAACTGTTTTCATGACAAATACTGTTGTTATTGATTCACTACTGTGTTGACATTTAGCGCTGTTGCAAAAGCAAGAATAGCTCAAACTACTACCACTAACCAAGGCAGTGGTACCATACTGTATTAGTGGTTATTGTATTTCTTCACCATTATGCACTCACTGTTTCTTTTAAAAAGAAAAAAGACTGGTTTTTCTTAATGTCCTTGAATCTGAAGCATTATTTTATTAATAGCCCTTAAATAGACATCCTTCTGTGAGGCAAATTGGGAAGTACAATGGTTTTCTCTAAGAAAAGCACTTGCAGTTATTTGCATTGTGAAATAAGCTAGTTGCTTTTCTTTTTTTCATGAACACTTTTGTCTTCAAAGAACTGCAGGCTGATAAGCTGTGACTACTCAGACTTAGGTGTTTGACATACCTCTTAAATGAATTGAGCCTGTCATTTTAAGGGAAAATGGTATTTTGACAAAGATAAAATTGAAGCATTGGAGCAAAAATGAGAACTTTGGAAAATATTCACCACCATGATATTAGTTTTCCACTTTTTTATGACTGTAAAGGGGTCTTGAGACAAACTTTTAGGCTATAAATTATTACTACCATTTAGGGTTTTTTTTTTTTCCTAGAAAATGTGCCTGTATAGAGACATAACTTAAGGTAATATTTAAATATAAGGAAATTAGATCATATAAGAGGGAGTTCAGAACTAAGGTGGTTTCTGGGTGAGTTAAGATCAATTACTGCAGTGCAAACAGTACTTAAAGTCTAATGTGTTTCACATCAGGCTTTTACCTTCCAAAAGGATGGTAGCACTTCTTTGTTGCTTATTATGTCCCAGACTCTGCTAAATGCTTACGATATGTTAATTCATTTAATCCTTACAATAACATTTTGTATTATGTCTACTACTAATGTTCAGCTTTTACAGATGAGAATCCTGAGGCCCAGGAAGATTTCAGAGTTTTGGCAAGGTGACAGAGTTTGAATTTAGACATTAAACAGTCTTGTCTCCATAGTTTGTGCTTGTAACAAGTCTCTTGTTTAAAAAGAGAAAATAAGTACTAAAGAAAATGTTTTTTTATCTTTTGTTCTTTGATGTGTTTTAATGCTATGTTTTTAAATGAAAGCTTTTTTGCATCTTATTTCACCATTTTTCCTAGGTATACAAATTTTAGATTACCAAAGCCAAAACAATGTACTTAAGAGTACAGGAGCACTAAAGCAGATTTTTGAATGTCAAACTCTCCATACTTTTTACATGTAACTGAGCAAGCAATGAGGAGAGTGCCTACTCTGGGTTGGGAGCTGTGATTGGTGCCTTCCTGTTTATACGCTCATTTAGACTTCATAACAGCCTTTTGATGTAGATTTTCATATAGATGAGAAAATAAAAATTAGCTATTGTGTAAATTCTCAAAATTAATGGGTTAGGGTGGAATTCCAAGTCCGCCTGGTTTTAGAGTGTGTACGATTTGCATTACACCAAGCTCTTATACTAAGAAGTGTTGAATACCCAATTAAAGTCTTGCCACCAGCTCAGGCAGCAGTTTTTGTGTGGTTTAGGGTAATCATACTGAAAGACCAGTGAGAAAGGCATATCTCTAGAATAGAGATGGATTCTCAGTTCATTAACTTTTCCTTAAAAATATTTGACCACAGTCAAGAGTGAGTCTTTTTTAAAATTTTTATTAGTTGGAACAGGTTGAGTCTATCCTGAGAAGGTATCAGAACTAGAAGACCTATCAATTTATGTGGTTTCTTAATTTTTATAGACTTCTTAATTTTAAAGACAAAACATCAGTGTGAATGTAGACTATCTTTAGATTAAGGCATCTGTTAGAAACTTGTTAATACATTCTGCCTGGGTAAGCTGACTGGCTTGGGAGGAAGAATGCTATTTGAACCCCATCTCTTTTAAGTGTTTTCACAATCTAAGAGGTTAATTAATTATATCACATTGCAGTAGAGAGAAAAATCTCTTTTATCTCTAAAATCTCAAATTTAAAGTATTTTACCTGTTGATTAGGTTAAGGATTAGTGTCCTCTCTTCAGAGCCCATATCACATATTTAACTCTGGATTAGGAGCCATTTATCAAGGAGTATGAGATACCGGCTTCTTGTGGCATCTTGCTGCTGAGTAAATAACTTCTTATCCCACTTAATATTAGGGTGACTGCTGTATAAATGCATTAACTCTTAATTCAGCAAATTAATCTTGGGTATTTTTTAAAATGTTGGCCATGATATCTTTAAAAGACAGTGGCTATTATGAAAAAACATACTTAAAAGTTTATGGTTTGGGAGGCTGAGGCAGGTGGATCACCTGAGGTCAGGAGTTGAAGACCAGCCTGGCCACCATGGTGAAACTCCATCTTTACTCTTTGGTATTTTTGGTAAAAAGACCAAAAATGAGCTGGGTGTAATGGTGGGCACCTGTAATCCCAGCTGCTTAGGAAGCTGAGACAGGAGAATCGCTTGAACCTGGGAGGCAGAGGTTGCAGTGAGCCAAGATTGCGCCATTGCACTCCAGCCTGGGCAATAAGAGCGAAACTGTCTTAAGAAAGAAAAGAAAAAACTTCACGGGAGCCAGGCAAGCTATGATTGGGCTGCTGCGTTCCAGCCGATGTGACAGAACAAGACCCCATCTCTAAATAAAATTTTTTAAAAAGTTAATGGGAGGGAAAAAAGTAAAACCATACACATTTTGAAGTAAACAAGGAAATACTGTGGATTTTGAAATGAGATTATATTTCAGAAAGATTCAACAGATTAACATTTAGCTTTGGTTTCCTGCTTGAGTATACGATGTTACTGAGTTTTGTTTGACCTGAAAATCCTTTGGATTTGGTAATGTACTATGCTAATTTAAAAATTTTACAAGTTGAATACCTTCGGTTAGCTTAGTCCTTGTTTTACAGTTGATATTGTGACACTTAGTATACTACCTTGTATTATGCTGTGCCCACTACCTCCCCTTTTTACCTCAGACTCTTAAAATATTTCATCATTGCTTTCATTGTACTATTGTAGGTGTATGAAATTTAGGAGGTTGATTTCTGTGTTGAGCAGGATATTCTCTGAAGTTATTTCATATTTTGAAAGTAGCTATCAGCCCTTTCCTCCCTCTCATTCTCTACCTGGCTCACCTCCATGTTTTTCCCTGCTTTGCTGTTACTGCTGTTTTCTGGTATGTGCTGCTTCCTTTTTCTTTTGTTCATTTTTCTATTCTTCCTTTTTCTTTTCTTTTTTTTCTTTTTTCTTTTTTTTTTTTTTTTTGAGACAGTGTCATTCTGTCACCTAGGTTGGAGTGCAGTGGTGTGATCTTGGCTCACTGCAACCTCTGCCTCCTGGGTTCAAGCACTTCTCTGCCTCAGCTTCCCAGTAGCTAGTATTATAGGTACCCACCACCACACTTGGCTAATTTTTGTATTTCTAGTAGAGATGGAGTTTCGCCACGTTGGCCAAGCTGGTCTTGAACCTCCTGACCTTGTGATCCGCCCTCCTCAGCCTCCCATAGTGTTGGGATTACAGGCATGAGCCACTACGCCTAGTGTATCTTCTAACTTCCAAATCTGGAAAACTTGCATTTATTATTTTTTGGTCAGTTTTAGAAGTCAAGATACTTAATTGCCTCTTTTATGTTACCTTTCACTTAATTCTGTGAACTCTGTATCTTCTCTTAGAATTGAAAAAGACCATGTGTACAAAAATCCAGTTAGGTAGAAGAAATAAATTCTAGTATTCAATAGCACAGTAGGGAAATTATAGCTAACATTTATTTCTTAATTCTACCAAAGTAGCTAGGAAAATTGTAATGCTCTCAACACATAAGATCAGTGTTTGAGGCTGGGTGCAGTGGCTTACGCCTATAATCCCAGCACTTTGGGAGGCTGAGGCGGCTGAATCACCTGAGGTCAGGAGTTTGAAATCAGCCTGGCCAACATGGTGAAACCCCATCGCTGCTAAATATACAGAAGTTAGCCAGGTGTGGTGACACACGCCTGTAATCCCAGCTATTCGGGAGGCAGAGGTTGCAGTGAGCTGACACTGCGCCACTGCACCCCAGCCTGGGTGACAGAGTAAGACTCTGTCTCAAAAAAAAAAAAAAAAAAAAAATTCAATATTTAAGGTGTTGGATATTCCAGTTACTCTGATTTGATCATTATATATTGTATGCATGTATCAAAATCACATGTACCCCCACAATATGTATAACTATTATGTCAATAAAAAATTTTTTTAAAGAAACATGACATCTGATTTATGAATCCCCTCTAAAAAATAACTGAGTTATCTCTTTAGTTTCTTGTTATGCCTTTATGAAAAGAGGGAACTCACTGTCTGAGTAGGTTACCTGTTCCAGATTGGACCACTCATAAGTTTTCTCATATTGGACAGAAATCTTCCTCTTGCTAAATTTAATTGGTCTTGTCTCTTGAAGCCATTCAGGTCATCTTCTTTCCATTATGCTGACAGTTTCTAGTATACTCGCCGTAACTTTGATTCCTGATTGTGGAATCACATCCTTTTTAGTAGTCCTATCACCCCATTGAGGCTAGGAAAATGTTCTTTTATAGTTAGCTTTTTTGAGCTACTGTGTTAGCCCTTTTAAATTTAATCTTTAATCCAGTCAGTCTTGGGTTTTGGTTTCTAAATCTTAATTAGCTTAAGTCATTGGTTGATTTAATACAAGTATACCATTTATGCCTTTCTCAGCTCTTACGGTCAGCATCTCACCAGAAACAGGAGTACAAGTTAGATTGCCTAGTTGGAGTTGCATTTTCACAAACTTGGCAGTGATTTTGAACACATTTCATTACACTGTTGGGTCCCCATTGTCTTCTATAAAATGGGGATAATTGTAATTTGTACCTCATAGTTAGGGTTAGGAAAAGATCAAATTACATAATCTGTAGAAAACAATCTCAGTCAAAAATGTCATCTGTGTTTACTTTTGAAATAATGGTATGATTATTCAAATTATAGCATCCTTGTTTCAGGTATCAATTGCCGTATGACAAACCATTCAATATTTAATGACTTAAAGCAATGATTTATTCTTGTGGTTCTGTGGCCTGGTTGGACCCTGAATGGAGTGTTCTTCACGTGGTGTTGGCTGGGGTCGCGCGCTTAGCATTCAGCTGGAAGTTCATCCGGGGCTGAAATACACAAGATGGCTTCACTTATATGTCTAATGGATTGGGACTGGCTTGGCCTTCTTCAGCAGGGTAGTTTTAACTTCTTGCACACTGGCTCATAGCTCCAAGAGAACAAAAGGAGAAGCCTCTGGAGCTTTTAAAGGGTTAGGCCCAGAACTGGAATAGCCATCTCTTCTGCATTCTGCTGGTCAAAGCAAGTCAACAAAACCAGCCTGGACTCAAGGAGAAAGGAACTAAATCCACCTCTTAACAGGAGGTGGAATGACATACATTACATTAACAAGGATGGCAGCAAATTGGTGGAGGTTATCTTTGAAGAAAGTCTACCACATTTCTGTTCTTTCATAGTTAGCTTTCTTGAGAACTATAGTGTTAGCCCCTTTAAATTTAATCTTTAATCCAGTCTTTCTGGTTTTGGGTTTTTAAATGTTAATTAGCTTATGTCATGGGATGATTTAATACAAATACGTGATTTGGTCCTTTCTCACCTCTTATAGTCAGCATCTCACCGGAAACATTTGCCACTTATTTGGTTCTTTTGGTCTGTCGTTAGGCTAATAAGCAGCCTGACTGCTGTTTACCCCAGCCTTCCTGTTACTTGTGCGTTCTAACAAATAGCTTTAAAGTTGTTGTTTTATGGTTAATTCAGTGTTTATCTTTAGGGAAAGAAGTGCTTAACTGCCATTTTAATTCCCAGGGAACTACTTAGTTCAGCATATTAGCCCATTGTAAAATAAAACATGTAGGGATTCCAAAGTTACTACCTACAAAAGATAGATTACTAATTTTAGTAGCATTTATCAACACCTTTCCTAAAAAACTTAAGTTTTTAGTATAGCTTTAAAATTTTACATCTTAAGTGATTGGTTCACTCAAGTAACTGCATGTGTTTATGGCCTTCATTTCTACATATGCAGAGTGGATTAAAGTTATTGAAAATGAAGGATGTGATTATCAGGCAGTGTTACTCTTTTTTTTTTTTTTTTTTTGAGACAGTCTCACTGGCACCCATCCTAGAGTACAGTGGTACAATTCAGCTGTGGCTCACAGCAGCCTCAAACTCCTGGACTGAAATCATCCTTCCATCTCAGCCTCCCAAGTAGCTGGGACTGTAGGTGCATGCTACCACACTTCGCTAACTTTTAATTTTTTTTGAGAGGCGGGATCTCATGTTCACTGGGCTGGTCTCAAACTCCTGGTCTCAAGAAGTGATCTTCCTGCATCTGCCTCCCAAAGTGTTGGGATTATAGGAGTGAGCCACTGTGCCCTGCAATACTTGTTTTAAAGTGTACTGTAATGGAAGGAATGATAGTCTTATCTCTGCAGCTAGATTATGAAGTACCAGCATATTGTGCTTACTCCTAAGTGCTTACCTGTATTTTTTCTCAACAATCTTAGAGGTCTCTGCTTTATGGGTGAGATAACTGAATCATTGAGATTAAGTAGGTCACACAGTGTATAGTGCTGTAATTGAAACCCAGACTCATCCCAAAGCCACTATGCTTACATCATCTCCCATAGTTGAATAATACATTTTGTATAACAATGTGAAACTTTTAAAAAACCCTGGTCATTTGTTTCTTAAGACCATTGTTTTTAAATGGAAAAACTCACTTAACTATTTTAAATGCAACTATCTTCCAGTTTTTGAGGCAGATCTCCACAGAGCAACCATAGATGGTAAAAAGCATTTGTTCAAGGGACAACAAAACACTTTTGCAGCTAAGAGAACTTTGAATGTGAACGTATGAATGTGGTATAATACAGAGTTTGCTATCCTAACCAAAATGCTGTTCTGATTTCAGGCCAGTAGTTTTATTTATTTATTTTGAGACAAGAGTTTTGCTGTGTCATCAGGCTGGAGTGCAGTGGTGCAACCTCGGCTCACTGCAACCTCTGCCTTCCGGGCTCCAGTGATTCTCCTGCCTCAGCCTCCCAAGTAGCTGGGATTACAGGCATGCGCCACCATGCCTGGCTGATTCTTGTATTTTTAGTAGCGACAGGGTTTTACCATGTTGACGAGGCTGGTCTCAAACTCTTCACCTCAAGTGATCCTGCTGCCTCCTTAGCCTCCCAAAGTGCTGGAATTATAGGCATGAGCCACTGCGCCCAGCCTTAGGCCAGTATTTTTGAATACCAGTTTTAATAGTGACAGGAAACATCATTTCAGGTTGACTTTTCTCACGGTTTAACCTCTTATAGCACAGTGCAGTTTGGCCCTACTGCCACTTCATCTGGATTGTCTGTAGCTTGAGTTTAAAAAAAAAAAAATAGGGGGAAGAAGCTGGGTTAAAACTCTTCACTTAACCCACCATTGGAACATAATGGGTAAAGTTACTTTTAAAATTATTTTTCAAATTACATTTTGCATATAAGTAGGTGCTATATAAACTGATACTTTTTTCCTTGTAAGAATGGATTTATTTAGAATTTAGCCCAGCTGAAAATTGACTTTACCTTGAGTCCCAGATTGTACTTGAACTTTAAAGAAAGTGGGGTAGTAAGAATGGGTGGTTGGCAGTTTTTTAGTTTAACATTTACCTAATTCTATTGGAATTATTTTTCTCTCCCTTTACTGAAAAAAAATTACACATTTATTGAGACTTCTTCCCATTCTCATCACAATGATCTAATTTTTTTTGCTTTAAAATCATTTAAACAGTGTAATTTTTAAAATCCTGATCAAATGACTCAGATTGTAGTAATAGTTTTAGACAGAATTTTATAGGATGTTGTTTTAATTTTATCTGTTGTCTGGGATGATCTGTAATCGTGTATCTTACGAGCTGAAAATGACTTCAATGAGATTAAAGGTCTGCTCTTTAAGATATGGAAGTCTCACTCCTACCACTGTCTTAATTTAGTTAGGAAAAATAAAACTTTTGAACAGTTTTTTTTTTTAATTTGTTGAGGTTTGCTTGAATTGTGTTCTTGTAAATAGAGTTTATTTTGTTCCTCTTTGTCTGGCATAGACTCCTTTAGTGTTACATTATTGGTTTCTGCTTTAGTCATTTCTCCAGAGTTCCCAAAAAGTTCATCACTTAGGTTCTTTCTGTTTTCATGTCATGACCACATGAAACTTCAGATGGAAAGTTTGCCAACTCATTCGAAAATGTTCCTAAATACGAATGGTCATGCTTCACATTCATGGAAGTCAGCATGTAGATAGATAACATTGTCAGGGACCGATACTCAATTGTATTGTCCTCAAATAATAAACTGAACATTAACTTCAAACTTAAAAGTATTGCTGCCTGAAGCATTCTGCTTTAAACCACAAATTGATGTGCCCACTGCATTCACAGTTGTATTATTGACAGTTTTATAACTTAGGCTGTAGTATGTCCTTTAAGAAATGCAAGTTCTTTCAGTTTTATAAATATTTTATTCTGATGGTATCTGTTTCTTTTCTTCCCAAGTCTCTCTTGGAAAAGTTCTTGATCCCCAATGCTTCACAAGCAGAGAGCAAAGTCTTCTATTTGAAAATGAAAGGAGATTACTACCGTTATTTGGCTGAGGTTGCCGCTGGTGATGACAAGAAAGGTATGCTGTTTTAAAACCTGTTGGTTGAACTTGTATAAAAGTGAGGAAGAGTCTCTGAAGGGCAATTTCTTGTTTTTAATTGCTTAGAGTGTTGAATAAGGAGTAGCAGTGCTCTTTTTTTGTGTTCTGGGAATATATCTCTACTGCCTAACACTGGTATTCTAAAATATTTGCTTTCTGAAAAATCAATTTTGTGTACAGGGATGTTTTCTCAAGATTTTAAGAAATAGTGACCAGCCTGAACAACATCTCTCTCTACAAAAAAAGTTTTGAAAATTAGCTGGGCATGGTGGTGGTGCAAGCCTTTGGTCACAGCTAATCTGGAGGCTGAGGTGGGAGGATCGCTGGGTCTGGGAGGTCAAGTCTACAGTGAGCCCTGATTGTGCCACTGCACTCCAGCCTGAGTGACAGAGACCCTATCTCAAGAAAGAAGAAATAGCGGTCACAGTGTAACTGAGGAGCAGTGTAAACTAGTTAATTTTTAAAAATGTAATGATGAGATTATAAAGTTGTATCTTGACATTGACCAATGGCTAATGTGTACCAGGAGAAACCTCCCTTTAAAAGAAAAATTAAGGGCCTTGTTAAATGAACAAATATTAAGCTGTTAGAGGTTAGTATTTCAGAGGATACATGAGATATTAAAGGTTTGGTTTGAAGGGTGAAGATATAATACGTACTTCGTCTCAATACGTTTTGGTGTGTCTTATCCAGGGATTGTGGATCAGTCACAACAAGCATACCAAGAAGCTTTTGAAATCAGCAAAAAGGAAATGCAACCAACACATCCTATCAGACTGGGTCTGGCCCTTAACTTCTCTGTGTTCTATTATGAGATTCTGAACTCCCCAGAGAAAGCCTGCTCTCTTGCAAAGACAGTATGTATTTTACCTGTTATGTAGAAAGTTAGCAGTCTTTATTATTTGAGCACTGAAATATAATGTACTATTTTTAAATCATAGGCTTTTGATGAAGCCATTGCTGAACTTGATACATTAAGTGAAGAGTCATACAAAGACAGCACGCTAATAATGCAATTACTGAGGGACAACTTAACAGTAAGTACCTAACAGCATCATTAGTGATGAATGTGGTTGAAGAGGTTATGTTTTACTCTGAGGAATATATATATATTTAAAATTAAATACATCTTTTAAAAATTGTTTTCTCAACATAAAGCATAGGCTCACATAAATATGTCTTAGCTACTGTTAAAACCATATGAAGGAAAACTACAGAATCTGAAATATTAGACCAAAAACTGAAAAATACACACATTGATGAGTTTACCTGTCTTGTTAAAATTTGAATTTTAGTATCAAAGCATGTTTTAATTCCTTTAAAAATTATTTTCTTGCCCATCAAGTTGCCTCCATACTTGTAAAGATAAACTTGAGGTGTAAAATTTTGGGTATCTACAGAATACAAGTGGAAGTCTGTTTTGCCTACTTTCTGATTTAAATGACTTAATATGAAGGGTCATGATTGTCCTTGGGATACTGCAGATGTATATAAAAAGAAACACAGTATCACTATCACACCCCCAAAACATCAAGAATTCCCTAATAATGTTTAAATATGTAAAGAATACCTGAGTTTCAATTGTCTCTCTTTTTTTTATTTGAATTGGAATTCAAATTCAGTCCACAATGCAATTGATTTATATGTCTCGTTAGTTCCTTAGGTCTTCTCATTCTTCTCCTTCAGATAAATATTAGATTTGAAATTTTGAGGCTTAGATGAAAAAATTATCAAGCATTTGCTGTGTGTCAGGTAAAGAGGTAGAAATTGCAGATCATAATCTAGTATTACTGTTTTTTGTTAGACTTTTAGGGCCATTTCTCTTGGGGACTGTGTAACCTCAATTTATATGTTTCTCTTCCAACTTTATTCTAGTCCACTGCCACTTTTTGTAAATCAGTTCTATATTCTAGTGCTGAAAAGCTTGAAGAGTTTTTTTGAATAATATTGTATGCTTGTTTAAACCTAAAATTATTTATTAGCACAATTTGGGGCTATCTATAAACTTTTCTGATACTTGAGTCAAGATAATAAGCTATAGTAAAGAATGAAAGAATCTTTATATCAAACGTGTAAGAAGCACTTTAATTGTTAACTAATTTTAGTATTAAGGATTTTTCTTTTTTAGTTTGAAGTGATGACATTTTTAAAGTGATGACCTGAGACCTTGTTATTGTGTTTTGTTTGCATCAGTTTGTGAGAGGCCGTGTGTCTACTATGTGCTTCCAACTGAATTTTGCTATCAATATAGCATGAAGAGCATATCTTGCAATAAGAAAATCAGGGTTTCCATTCTAATTCTGTCACTACTTCTGTCTTCTTCGAGCCTTGTTACTGTCAGCTGTCACCATTATAGGTTGATTGGATCATTTATCTGTCAAGAAAATAAATTATCCCAAAACTTAATATTTCAGTCTGAATTTGGTTGACCAAGACTGTCAACACATTACTCTAGAAATAGAGAAATATTTTTTATCAAATTTTTGCATGTTTATACAGAAAATTTAAAAATCCTTGAAAGTTAGAACAGGAAGGAGACATTAGAAACAGTTTCATCTTGCATTTACAAAACCCCTTGTTTAACAGGAACACACAGTTTCCAAGAGGTCATTTGGTTAGCTGTATGACTTTGGAAGTAGTCTCCAGGCCAGAGATATATTTGCTTAGCAGATAAATGAAGCTAATGGATAATTTGGGGAATAGAAAAATAATAATTAGGTAGATTATAGTTTTTAGTGTGAGTCAAATTTAAGATTGTCTTGAATTCTTTTATAATTGCCTCTGAAAAATCACTACAGAGTGGTTAAGACTTTTTTTTTTTTTTTTTTTTTTTTTTTTTGAGACAGAAGTTTGCTCCTGTTGCCCAGGCTGGAGTGCAATGGCTCAATCTTGGCTCACCATGACCTCCATCTCCCGGGCTCAAGCAATTCTGCTTCAGCCTCCTGAGTAGCTGAGATTACAGGCATGCGCCAACATGCCCAGCTAATTTTGTGTTTTTTAGTAGACACGGGGTTTCTCCATATTGGTCAGGCTGGTCTCGAACTCCCGACCTCAGGTGATCCACCTGCCTCAACCTCCCAAAGTGCTTGGATTACAGGCGTGAGCCACCGCATCTGGCCAAGACTTAAAAATTTTTAACACTGGAGCAGTTGGAATAAATAGAGTCCATAACCCTACCACCTATGGGACAACTTTCATTTTTACCTCTTAAAAGATTTGGTTCTAGTTTTTGTCTATAAAGTTAGTGCAAAAGTAATTGCAGGTTTTTCCATTTAAAGTAATGGCAAGATCTGCAACTACTTTTGCACCAACCTAATAAATATACAAAGGTGTTTTTCTAAGCTGAGAAAAGCTAGATTGGTAGTTTAGATCAGATCTGAGGCTTGTCCTTGAATTTCATGGAGTATAGGATTCTGTTTGGAGTGGGAGTTAGTCTAAGATCTACCAGGGGAGAGTAGTCAACCCTAGTTCCTTCAGCATGGGCCAAATTAGATGCTTCTGGTATAGCTGCACTCACCTTGGACGTCCATCTCTTCTATTGGGGCTCTTTAGGTTCTGATACCTATTGATGCTTAGTTTTTAAAAAATATTTTATGATTTCTCCTACTTTATCCTTGCCTACTATGGATAACCAAAAGTTTTCTGTATCTGATCATTACTTGAAGGCGACTCTGGTGTACTTACCCTGCTTATACAGTGGTTACAGAGAAAGTAAATTTGTGTGTTGAGATGTTTTTGTATCTTGAAGCTAAGTGATGCTGCTGTCTTTTTAAGAATGCTTTCCAACTAAAACGTTCTGGTATCTTGGCACATATACGAAAACTGCCCCCCTACCCCACCCCACTGAAACATGCTGAAAAATCTTTCCTTCTTTTACCAGTTGTGGACATCGGATACCCAAGGAGACGAAGCTGAAGCAGGAGAAGGAGGGGAAAATTAACCGGCCTTCCAACTTTTGTCTGCCTCATTCTAAAATTTACACAGTAGACCATTTGTCATCCATGCTGTCCCACAAATAGTTTTTTGTTTACGATTTATGACAGGTTTATGTTACTTCTATTTGAATTTCTATATTTCCCATGTGGTTTTTATGTTTAATATTAGGGGAGTAGAGCCAGTTAACATTTAGGGAATTAATCTGTTTTCATCTTGAGGTGGCCAATATGGGGATGTGGA